>CAKNYM010031815.1:13139-24220 GCA_932195095.1 Andricus curvator
CCCTCTACTCTATCTTCTACTCTTTACCCTCTACGCTATACTCTACTCTACTCTCTTCTCTACTACTCTACTACTAGTAGAGTAAAACGTAGAGACTCTCTACTCTACTCCATAGTTCCTACTCTTTACGCTTCTCAACTCTCTACTTTCTACTCTCCACTCTCTAGTCTCTACTCTCTACACTCCACATTCTACTTTCTACTCTACTCTCAAATCTCTATTCTATACTCTGTGCTATCTACTCTCTACTTTCTACTCTCTGCTCTCTACTCTCCACTCTCTAGTCTCTACACTCTACTCTCCACTTTCTACTCTCTACTCTACTCTCAAATCTCTATTCTATACTCTCTGCTATCTACTATCTACTTTCTAAGTAGATTTTCTAAGTAGAAAAAGATTAGAGGTCTTCAGTAAATACACGATATGTTAGTTAACTTATTTATTCCGTTGTACTTTCTCTTTACACGGATGAAAAATAAAAAGAGAACATAACTTATCCCCCTGACATATAATTATGCAGAAATAGAACATTATTCATATTACATCCAACAATTATATTGAACAGGAATGTGTAAAATATTCTCATGCGAGATGTCGCTTGACAGTACAAAGACAGTACGCTGTACATGCATTGAGTTTATATACTTTCAGAATCAACACAAACAATACAGCAAGTAATTCAGGTGCGATTTATATATATATAAAATATTATATATCGTGAGATGTGGTCATATATATAAATCTCTCTCTACTTATCCTCTTTTTAAAACTAAGTAACAACAATTAAATAATGCGTCAGACATTGATACACTTTATTTACAATTTAGTAAAAATACTCGAGTGCGTATATTTTCTCGGTATTATAAGATATCGGTTCATATTCTTAGCAATAATGAGTGAGATGATTAGAAATAAGTATGTATTGTGTAATGTGTTTTGGTTATATGATACAGTCTTCACGCTTGCAGTTAAACACTCAAAGCCTCGACACATTCGCGAATGTACAATATATGTCGCAAAACATGTTTGGAAAATGATATTTAGTAAAGTTCATTGTAGGTTTTGAACTAATAAGTAAAATCACAATCACTTACATCTACTGGGATGAATTATATCATCGTCAATTAAGCGGTAGTTTATTTACTTGAATTCGACCATGATAGAATCAGCCTATCTCTAAGATGATACCCTGCTGTACAAAGACAGAATACACTCTTCTCCCAATTCTAGGCCGGTCTCGGTTCTGTCGGCCCAGAATCGGATGCGTTTTTTCATGTCAACACTCAGGACCGCATATGTAGTCTCTGAATCCAGCACAGCAGCGCCCAGGGAAGCGCGAAGTAAACAACTTCAGCCGTCAAAGGAGGGGAGCCAGAAGCAGTCAAGCGCGAAGCCGGCCGAAGATTGAGCGGCCCAGAATCGGGAAATAAGTGTAGTAGACCCAAGCAACATAAATATACAAATTCATAGCTTCTTGTACTAAAATAATATCCGTAGAAAAAACAAATAAGTATATTTGCGTTTAATAATCTGAATAAAGAAACCTTAATATTCATATGTTGCTACCATTGTAAGATATATTAAAACTTTTTACAGATAAACTATCTATAACCGATGGTTGCATAGTGAATTATTGTTTGTATGCAGGGCTTTCGGTATTAAGAGAATAAATCACAAAACTACGGTTGAGGAATGAGCTTAAAAATTTATTTATTTACTTCCTTAAAATATTCAATAATGTATAGTTGTAAGGAAACAACAGAAACGGTTTTCATCCAAAATACAACCCCTGTAAATGGACGCACTAATTGAAAAAATTCCTGCTTAAAAATTCACCGAAGAAATTATTTTTAAACTGATTCTGGATTCTAAATATTCCTTCTTCCTCCAAACGAATTTTTTATTTATTTTTTTCATCTTTTGATAAAAACTTTAGGTCTGTCAATTGTTTTTCTTTGAAATCTGGGCGAGGAAGCCCGTGAGCCCCCCCCCTCCCGTGGCGCTTAAGCTATAAAGCCTATTGTGTCACACTAGTATTTATTACAAGAAATCGACCAGCGACCACCGAGCATTAGTCCCCTCGGCATGAAGCCTCTACGCAAGGAGATCGCTAATACTTTTCCGAGTCTTCTCAAGGTCGACTAGTGACCCCCAAGGCTAGTCCCCTCGACATGGAGCCCGTACCCTGGGAGGTAATTAGCCTCTTTTGAGGAGACCTACAGTTTAAGGTGGGTTTCGAACCGTCAAAGCCCTGGTAAAAGTACATAGAAAATTTTCCATTTTAGGTCTGTCAATTATTTAAAGCGAATTTGTGAAAAAATTGACAATATTGAAATTTAAAATCATCTCAAATAATGACTTATAATCACTGGTCTTGTGGTACTTTAAGAAGCACAGTTCTTGTACTTTCAGCATCCGAAATATTAATCTTTAACTCATTTGTAAGTATTTCTAGTTTATCAAGAAGTTTTACTTCCGATCTCCCTCCTGGCTTAGGAGGTGGCCAATCATCATCCAACGGCGGTTCTATGTACTTGCGAAAATGATTTGTACGTATATCTTCTTTTGAACCTAGCGCCCCTCCTACTATATCAAAAGAAGAAATATATTTCGTGGGTGGTTCATTATCAAAGCGGAGCCTCTTGTAGATGGGCATCTGAATTGGACTGTAATCATGGTCCATTAATCCCTCCACTTCTTGAAGCAGCTCTTCTCCGTATTGTTGAAGTTCTTCTTCCATCAGCTGTTTAGTGTACAGTAAAGTTCTTGAACGACCTGAAATTATAAATCATCATAAGAGGACGAGAACATTATTTTTAACATACAGATCACTGTATTTAGTATCAAACCAATTAATTTGTGAATTACGGAAATTCAAGTCCTCCGGGTGTAATGCATTTTCCTGTTTCTGTCGGTGAGGCATCGCAACCACCTACTCATATTCACGTTATTAAATAAGCATTACATTTTGCAATACAAATTGTAATATCGGAGGAGAATTGTGACCATTGTATTAATTTGTCCGCAAAAATCCATTCTAAGATCACTTACACTGTAAGCCGTGAAAGTGAGCAAACGCAAAAATTTAAGCAGCCGAAACTTTCACAATCCTACATGAATCAATATCACACAACGACCTGCAAGGCAAACTAATCTGGCACTATATTCTATACATGAAAACAGTTAAACTACTTATATTGGTAGTAATTGTGGTGGCGGCCATCTAGATTGACTTATAGAGTAACTTCTATAGATCTATAGGCCGACATTAGAGATCATTTATGACAAACTTAAAATTTCCACCTTACGTCAAAAAGAAGTTTTTGCAACACCCACCTCTAAAGTTGACGTTTGCATGCTTCTAAATTGTGCCTAAAGGACCTTATTTGAGCAGACTGTGTGCGAATAATTTTCGCGCATGCGCAGTTTGAAGATTGCTTACTTTAGGCACTGGTGAAAAAGCTGCGCATGCACACTTTCGAGATGAGGTACTTAAGACACTGGCATAGGTAACTTTAAACACTGGTGTTGGTATCTTCTTGAAATAAATTTAGATTTAACTTGAACAAATGTTTTAATGATTGTCGTTTTGTTTTTAGGGTTTCGTAGCCCCCCCCCCCCCCGCCCCTCTAAAGATCTTAACGTCAATATTTTTTTTAAATAATTTTTTTTCCAAAAAATTTTTTTCAAAAATTTTTTTTTGTTTTCAAAATTTTTTTCAAAACTTTTTTTTCAAAAATTTTTTCTCACATTTTTTTTCGAAAATTTTTTTGCACAAAATTTTTTTTTCAGAACATTTTTTTTTTTCAAACATTTGAAAACAATTTTTTTTTTAACTTTTGTTTAAAAAGAATGTCTTTACTCCACTCTATGCAATACAAAATTAGTATTTTTCGTTACCTCCTCCTAGCAACTTTTTCGGACGGGCGTTGCAAAAAATAGCGTGTGATACACGTGCGTCATTCGCCTGCGGCTTATGCTACAAAATTCACACTCGCACACAATCACCTATTTTGCGCACTTGTATCACAAATAACTATTTTTCTGGATTGTTCGTTAAGAAAATCAATTTTATGAAACTTAATACTTCTTTTCAATACGTTTGTCTAGATAGTCTATTATTTCTCTATCCACGAGGAAAATTGTGCATGCAACATAATTTCCCGGCTTCTCTTGAGTACCTCTCTCTCTCTCTCTCCCTCTCTCCCTCTCTCACACACACTTATATACAAAAGTTAAATATAACTCTCTACTACGTATATCACCAGGAATAGCATAGTCATGTTTAAATTAATTTGACATTAATTGATATTAATATATTGCAATTTTGTTTTCACGTATGTATCTTCAAAATATGAAAGTGTCCATATGATTTCTTTCAAATTTTTTACACTGTTGATTTCAAAGATGTCGTCATCGAAAGTCAAGCAAGGACAGAGTGACGCGAAAAAACCACGGTTTTTACCTTTTCGCGAAGGATATTTTCCGAACCAATTTTTGTACATAAACAAATGGGGACTTGTCTAAAGCGCAATAAAGTGAGCTTTATCATAGTATAAGCTACGTTTTTATGTAATTTTTTCTTACGAGTAAATTACAAAAATGTGTAGCTGTTTTGGAGGGGCCTTCGTATCGTGAACGGATAGCTCGTCCTTCGTCCGCGGCAAGCATGTTCGTTGCAGATACTTTGTTCCTCGCCGACAGCAGGCCTGCCCAAGTAGGGGAAAAGTGCTCATTTGCCAGATGGAAATTTAACACCACCACCGACCTCTACTCATTCAAATTTACGACAGCGACCACCCTCCAAGCCTCTGGACCTGAGAAGAGGGAAGTGGTGGTGGAACTCGAACATGTAGTGAATGAGCAGTTTTCCCCTACTTGGACAGGCCTGGTTTAGAGCACCAAATCTGTCGGATAAGATGTTCGTATCTGCATCGGAGAGCATTCTTTATAGATGTTGGAGTCCACGTCAACTGATCAAGGAAATTTTCGTGTCGAAAGGGGATTTGGCTGTCATTCAGGATATGATTGCTTGGTGGCGAAAAAAATCTCATAAAATATTTTTCGAAAATTCGACAAAATGGCGGAGATATAGGACATTGAGTTTTTGGACAACTTTTTTTTTTAATCACGTATCTTGGGATCTAATTGGCCGATATAACTTTTCGACGTCTGAATTTAATTGTTTTAAGATGCATTTCAAAATTAAAAAATTGAAACAAACAAAAAAATTTAGAAAATCTTATGAAAAAAATAAAGTTGAAGTTATTGGAGTGGGTTTCCACTGGTTTTCGCGAAAAAAATTCAAACGTCAGGTCTTCTATGGCGCGGCGCGGCTCAGTAGAGCAAATTAAAGTGTCTGTGAACAAATTAATTGTCAAACCACAATTATTTTCCTAATGTTTAAATTTTCTTTAAAACAAAAATGAATAAAATATAGCATAGATTGTTTACATCTGATTTTTTAAAACTCGCTTTTAATACTTTTTCATTTCAAAACCAAAATTTTTGACTTTTGAAGAATACCGTTCTACAATTAAGGAAACAACAATTTAGAAATTATTTGTAGTAGAACTGTAGAAGTTTAAACATTTATTGAATTTGTTATAAGCAAATAAGTGGATGAAAATAATTTCGTGGGGATTAGCAATGTTTGTCACTTAACTTCAACTAAATTTTTACAATGTATAGACGAAAGGGGTTTGTGAGTTGGAATAATAAAAATTAATAAATAATTTTGTATGTAGTAAGCAAATTATTATTTTTTATTATTAGAGAAGCTCGTGAAACGATCAAGATTATTCGTATGAATTGATTATTTGCCTTAATATTGATGATTATTATTTGGG
Source organism: Andricus curvator (assembly GCA_932195095.1). Taxonomy (NCBI): domain Eukaryota; kingdom Metazoa; phylum Arthropoda; class Insecta; order Hymenoptera; family Cynipidae; genus Andricus; species Andricus curvator. The sequence continues at coordinate 18,989 of CAKNYM010031815.1, forward strand.
TGCAAAAAGTACTTGCATTAATAATAATCATTATAATGTTAATGATCGCAAATTTTTGGTAAATAATGACTTATAATGACATTATTATCGACTAAACAAATGTGATGGCAATGAGTCATTGCCATTTGATTTCAACATGAAAAATGGTTTTTTAGTTTATAAGATAATACGACGAGAAAACTTTATTTATAAAATTGTTTATAACAATAACAATTATTAGTCATTGCCCAAGAGTACTAACAACGGTTTAAATTTAGTTATTTGCAGTTAATTATGTTGAAAAAATTAACTCTATATCTGGAAACATAGCCAAAGAGCTAACTTGTTAAATAAGTTTGTTTAAACAATTGAAGGGTTGGGGAACAAAAGGGACTATCCCACAAATTTTTCGAAATTGACTTTTACGCATTTTTGGACTCCTCAACCAAACGCCGTTTCGAGGGTGTAAACCAAAAAAATTATGACATTTTTATTTATTTTTTAAAAATTCATGAAATTCACTCAAGGTCCTAACCCAAGGGGTACCGAGCGAACAAAGGGGCCTAACCCTACATTGTGCCTTAAGTAAAAACGATTTATCGTTCGGTTCGTCTAGGTTTATTGCCACTTTATAAGCATGTGGTGCCATGTAGCGTGACTAGGTTGTATCAAAGGCTTTGGGGAAACTAATCGCGGTCGATATTATCGATTTTACATCATACGTTGCACGTGTTGATCGAAAAGGAGAGCAAGGTAAGTAGACATTGTTTGGCTTTTTGTTTCTCATTTTTTTCTAGTGATAGAATTTCGAAAAATTTCAAACGGGCGTTTGTTCAGTAAAGTCTCACGGTCATTTTGATATTTTTTCTAGGTTAATAAATTGGTGGAGTATGTCGCGGAAGCAAGCCGAGCGTCGCGAGATGCGGCGTCAGGGCTTGGAGTACGTGACGGCAAAGGGAAAACTCCTCCTGTCCAATTCGATTATTTTTATCAATATAAAAATAGCACAAATTCATTGTTTACCTAATATCTGAACCTTAATCACAAAAATCATTATAATTTTCAACAGCAATAAGAATAAACGATAGCAAAATAGATAATAACATAACGAAAATAAAGCATCAGGTATCGAGGTGATAGCGTTGTTATTTCGTCGCTGTTCCTACCTGCTCTAATTTTTCTTGCCTTGATAAGGGTGCTGTGTGAGCACCGAAACGTTGGTAAATTTTGTGCATGCTTTCATATTGTGATTTGATAATAATAAAACTAAAAAAGACGAAAGAAATAAAAAAGAGAAGGAAGGGGATTTGGTTGGTTGCCTTCTCATTTTTCTTTCCTCTTTTTTATTTTTGTGCAAAGAAACAAATTTTTTTGTTTTTAGGAATTGCAATAGGAGCATTTTGTGGTGTTTGTCCAAATTTGATCGTTGAATTCTTGTTTTATTTTCAGGAATTCTATACATTAACTTGATTATTGGACGTTAAATGGGATTTTGAATTTGATTTTAATCTAATTTAATATTCAAAAATTTCAATAAAGCATCACTCAATATAATAGATCAGGTTCAGAAAAATGTACTAGACAATAAATAATGAATTGTTCACAACATAGCTAATATATTCATTGAAAAATTATTATTGTATTTGCTAGTATTTATTCATGGAATTGCACCACACACCAGGCGGCACTAAGCCGAGTGAATGCTTGCTCTTCGGGGTTAGGCCCTTTTGTTCGCATGTACCCCCTTGGATTAGGTCCGTGCTTAACTTTGGTGTCTCATAAATCGAAAACTGTTTGACGGATTAGCATGAAATTTGAAAGAAGAACGTTCAAGAGTGGAGATTATTGATCACATATACCCAATATTTTGTTTTTCGGTAATCTACGCAAAATTTTTTCTGGTGTCCTAAAAAATTTGGAGAAACGGGGTTAGGCCATTTTCTTCCCCGACCCTTCAATTATTAAAACCTAATTACAGGATAGTTTAGGTTCGCTTGCATAAAAAATGGTCTTGATTATCTCAAAAATAGCGGGAACGGATAATTGTTTATGAAATTTGTTCACTATATGTCAAAAAATTTATTAATTTTCATTGTAATACATATGTGCATATGTACAATACATGTTTTACAATGTATTATTACACTGTGAAAATTTAGTTAAATATATGTGACCAAACATTGCTAATCTCCACGAAATTATTTTCATCCACTTATTTGTTTATAACAAATTCAACAAATGTTTAAAATTCTACAGTTCTACTGAAAATCATTTCTAAATTGCTGTGTCATTGATTCTATATCTTTTTGAATGAATCTGAATATCTTATAACGATGGTATTATTCAAAAGCCAAAAATTTTGGTTATTGTCATTGTGTTTATGAAATAAAAAAGTATTAAAAAATTGTTTCAAAAAATCAGATGTGAACAATCTATGCAGTATTTTATTCATTTTTATTTATAAAAAAAGTTAAAAATGATGAAAATAATTGTGGTTTGACAATTAATTTGTCCACAGAAAATTTAATTTGCCCTACTGAACGCGCCGCGCCACAGAAGAACTGACGTTTGAATTTTTTTCTCTAAAACCAGTGGCAAACCCACTCCAATAATTTCAGGACCTGTAGACCACACTTATATCTTCCTCTGAAGAGAAAATGAAAATAATAAAAAAAAGAGAATTTTTGGGAAACACGTTTTTCATTTTTATTTTTTTCACAAAATTTTCGAAAATAAAATAAAATTTTTATTTTTTATTTTGAAATGTATCTTAAAATAAGTAAATTCAGACGTCGAAAAGTTAAATCGGTCATTTTTTCGAATTTTCGAAAAATATTTGGTGAGATTTTTTTCACCACCAAGCAATCATATATCCTGAATTACAGCCAAATCCCATTCCGACACGAAAATTTCCGTGATCAGTTGACCTGGACTCCACCAGATGTTATATCCTGCATGCGGCTCTGTGGTACGCCCAGTTATGTATAGGTCTCTCTAGCGCCTAGGTGTCGTATAACGCTTCTGTCCCGGAGCTCAGGTCTTCGGAGAGGCCAGTAAATTCTCCTCACTTCAAATTAACCTTGGGGCCTTTTTTTTAACCCAAACTCCATTCCAATCTTCCGAGTGTGCATCCCGGTTTTTTCCCGGTCAAATATTTTTCCCCGATCAAGTTTTAGATGTCTTTTTGTGCTTTTAAAAAGTCAAAGTATACATAGAAATAGGAATTTTAACATAATATACATAGAAACTAAGCCTAGGAAGGAACCTTGAGACTTTAGATAAAGTGGAAATGGAATAAAAAGAAGATAAAGTAGAAAAAAGTCGATTTTTCGATCAAATACAAAAAATTCCCGGGGTTTTCCTGGTTTTTTCACGGTCCAATAAAATTCCTGGGGGTTTCCCGGTTTTCCGGGCCGCTAAACACCCTGGTGTACTCATCGACAAACCTTAGAGCTGACATTGTTAGTTGTCACACGATTTTTCCAGATGAGACAGTAAATCTGTTTTCAAAGGGGCAACATTTTCTCTATGCACCTGAGCATATGCGAGTGAACCTTTGAGCTTTCCAACAGAAAGAGAAGATAAGTCTATGAGAGGTTCAATCGAAAGCTTTCTGGTAGTCAATCCAAGCCATCGATCGGCAGCGCTGGCAGAATTCTGCGTCTTTGCAGACACATATATGGATGAGCAGGTTCTACCGACATCCTGCTACACCTTTCTTTGAGCCGCGTTGGCCCAAATGGCCGAAAATATTTGGAATAGACGTTCAATTATTTTGAATTTCTTCAAGTCTTTTGAATTCTGCAGAATTCTCTCGATTTCTTCGATTTTATTTGTAACCTTTTGAATTCTTTTAAAGATTTTTGAATGCTTTTGAATAATTCAGGATATAACTCGATTTTTTTTAATTTTTCTGAAAAGATGATATTCTCTTGAACTATTTCCAAAGACGTCAATTTTGGTCGGCGGTGAACTACTACTGAATTAAGATGCACTGGTTTTTTTGTTGCAAAATTCTGTAGAAGTCTTTTAATTCAATTGAAAGCTTTGAAATTTGTCTACACTTTTTTTAATTCTTCTAAAATCTTTAGAATTCACGTTGAATTACTATGAAGTCCTTCAAGTCTTTTAAATTCCGCAGAATTCTCTCGATTTCTTAGAATTCTGCAGATTTCAAAAAACGAGTGCATCTTAATTCAATAGTAGTTCACCGTTGACCAATGTTGATGAATTTGGAAACAGTTGAAAAGAATTCCATGTATTCAGAAAAATTCAGAAAATTAAAAATAAATCAAATTATATCCTACATTTTTCAAGAGAATTAACAAATCTTTAAAAAACTCAAAAGATTACAGATGAATTCTAAGAAATCAAGAGACTTGAAAGAATTTACAGTAATTCAATCTTAATTGTAAAGATTTTAAGATAATTTAAAAGTGTTAAAAATTCAAAAGAATTAACGTGTATTCTAAATATCAGCATTTACTGCTCGCGAGGACATCAAAAAATATATTTATTAATTATTTTTAGTGGTTTACCACCTTTGTGACAGTTGTTAAAAATAATGAGGTTGTGTGCGGCCTAGCTGGAAACATCGATAATACAAAGTTTGTTTGTGTAGGTGGCGAATAAAGCGCCTCAGCGACAGGGCTTTAAACTGTCTGCCCGAGACTTTGTCACGGTTAAATGCATTGTCATTCATGGCCAATTTTGCACTGAGCAATATTTCAGACATCTGAGCATTATCCTCTATAAGATGTCCAGATTTAGGAGCAGGCGCCCGAAAACTTAGGCCTGCATCTTAACAGCAGAAGTGAGGGTAGTGAATTACGCCATCTAGATGTCTCACTTCTAAAAGCCCGCGTACCCGAGTAAAAATGCTTCGACTTGAGTTCGACTTGGCGATGTCTTGAGTTCGTCTCCAAGACATCGATGTCTGGCTGCGTCTCAAAACTGAGACGAGACATAAGACAATGTCTTACTTTTATGGTTTCAGCATGGTGATTTCAAGTCGGCGTAACTTGTCTCGAGACGAACCTTTTCGACTCAGAAATGAGATCTCGAATGAGACTGTTAACAGATGCGAAGGATTAAAATTAATGAATGAAAAATTTGTAAATATTAAATTAGTTATTTTTCATTTAAAAATTCAGAATCTGTGGGTCTGAACGAGTATAACCCTGAAAAATTTTCCTCACAAAAATTAAAATTGTAATTTTCTATAAGGATCTCTTAAGCCGTTAGAAATACGTA
>CAKNYM010031816.1:2730-27308 GCA_932195095.1 Andricus curvator
TGTGTTCCTTGAATTTCGTGAATTCCATGATTTGCTTGAATTCTATGGATTCCATGAATTCTTTGAATTCTATTAATTTCTTGAATTTCATGAATTCCTTGAATTCTATGAATTCCTTGAATTCCATGAATTCTATGAATTCCTTGAATTCCATGAGTTCCGTGAATTCCACGAATTCCTTGATTTCCAGGAATTTCGTGATTTCGATCAATTTCTTGAGTTCCATGAGTTCTTCTTCCTTTAATTCCTTGGATTCCATAAATTCTTTAAATTCTATAAATTCCTTGAATTCTATGATTTCCTTGAATTTCATGTATTCCAAGGATTCCATGTATTCCAAGGATTCCATGAATTTCGTGAATTCCATGAATTCCTTGATTTCCATCTATTTCGTGAATTCCTGAAATTAAATTAATCCCGTGAATTCATCAAATCTTGCGAATTTCGTGAATTCCATGCATTACTTGAATTCCATAAATCCTTTGAATTCCTTGAAGTCCATAAATTCGTTGAATTACTGGAATTCGATGAATTTCTTATATTTCATAAGTGCTTTGAATTCCATGAATTCTGTTAATTTAATGGTATACATGTATGTATACCATTAAGCCATTTCCCTTTCAGGGTAGGCGTGACACTACCCGATTCGGGTAGTGTTTCTAGGTGGATAGTTTTCTTGTAGTTATAAATAACTACAAGTGTGGGCTCTCCACACCCACGATGTGCCAACAGCACTCAGTATTCTTTAATGGTCACCCATCCAAGTACTAACCGCGTCCAACGCTGCTTAACTTCAGTGATCTGACGAGAACTGGGTTTTTCAGCGTGGTATGGCCTTGTACATGAATTCCTTGAATTCTATGAATTACTTGCATTGCTTGAATCATGTGAATTCCGTGAATTTTTTGAATTCCATTAATTCCTTGAATTCCAGAATTACTGGAATTCTATGATTTCCTTGAATTCTATGAATTCCTTGAATTCTATCAATTCTTTGAATTCTATGAATTCTGGGGGTATCGCACTACCTTGAACCATGTGAATTTCATGATTTCCGTTAACTCCGTGAATTTCGTGAATTTATATGTTTAAAAAAGGTTCAAGCATAATCTGAAACTAGAAAAGATATTAAAAAATTATCAAAACAAAATATAGGTTGTTGAAGATTTCAAAATAAAATGTTGAATTTATCTTCAGATTCCTGGGATAATTTTAAATGACTTTTTATTTTGTAAAATTAACTTTAACGGAATATTAAAAAATATTTTAAAAGACATCCAAAATTGTCAAAAAATAATTTGGAACATTTTAAGTGTTTTTTTTTTAATTTACCAGAATTTTATAAAGCTTTTAGGAAAAATTAGAAACATTAAAATAAATACTTAGAGTTTTAGAAAGAATTACAAAAATAATTACTAATTTGAGAACATTCCAAAAAATGTAAAACAAAATCTAGATTTTTCAAAATTTTGAAATTAAATTTGGAAGCTTTTTAAGTTGTTTGAGAGGATTTAAGATAATACAAAAATGTTCACAAGATTCCTGGGAAAATTTCAAATGATTTTTTATTTAAAAAAAATAATGTTAAGGCCATGTGAGCGTAAGCTCAACATTTTTTTTCACATTTTTTTCAAAACCAGCTTACGTTCACACGAAACGCGATATCGTGTTGAAAATTTGGGAAACTAAATATGAAGTACTAAGAATCGCGGGTCTGGTCCTAAATTTGTATGATTATGAAAAAAGAAAGAAGAAATTTGTTTACAAAAAAATTTTTATTCATAATTATGAAAATGTAGGACCAGATCCGCATCGGTCGACATCCGGCGCCACATTCGTCCTGTTCCACAAAAGCATTGACTCTTATGGGGAAATTAATAATTAATTAAAAATAAGAATGTTGCTGATTAGTTCAGTTCACGGCATTAATACTAATCATTCTTGGATATGTAATTGATATTCAAAACATGTTATATTCATTAAATTCTAAAAAAATAATTGAACAAAATATTTATCAAAAGTGCTATATATTCCTGTATTCTATATAATGCTGCGATATTAGCACTTTCATAACATTCTTATTTTGGTATTTTTTTTATAATTCAATGAATTAATAATTTTTGCATTCTCATCCTAATGAGAAGGTATTGTTTTATGTAAATTTTGACTTAGTCGGTTTTCATCAAATCTCTACGTTTTGAGAACACCTGAGTCAGAAAAAACAATTTTTACGGAGGTGTCTGTCTATCAGTAGTCTGTAGTCTGTCTGTAGTCTGTAGGCACGATAACTTTCGAAAAAAAATCACATTGGATTGTGCTTTGGCACACTTTTTTAAGGCCTGAAAAGAAAGAACAAGTTCGCTAACCAGCTATTTTGGATGGAAATTCGAAAAGTTAGAGCATTTTTAAAATTTTGGAGACCATTTTTTTTTAAGTTTAAAAAATTCTATGTACGGCTATTCATAGTACTCGGAAACTCGAATAATTTATCCTCATGACGTTTTTCGATAAAAATAAAATTATTAGAGTTATAGCATTTTGAAAATACAAAAAAACAAACGAAAATGAACGATTTAAGCGAAACAACGCACGATATGAAAGAAAGTCAAGAGAAGAAAAACGTTGCTGTTTGAAAGTCCTACAAGATTATCATAACAACTTTCTGAATTTTTTCGAAAAAACAAAAATTCAAAATTTGATCGCACAAAAAATAATGAAAAATTAAAAATTCCATTTTGCGGTCAAACTATGCAAGATACAAAAAGAGATAAGAAGACAAAAATTGTGCACCGAAAAAAGATCTACAAGTTTGTTTTGAGACCCCCTGAGCTAGAAAAAATTATTTTTACCAAGGTGTCTGTCTGTAGTCTGTCTGTCTGTAGGCACGATAACTTTCGAAAAAATGATCAGATTGGATTCAGCTTTGGCAAATTTTTTTAAGCCCTGAAAGAAAAGGACAACTTTGTTAGCCAGATATTTAGGATGAAAATTCAAAAAGTTGAAGCATTTTCAAAATTTTTGAAATCATTTTTTTTCAAAACTTCAAAATCCTATGTATGGAAATTCGCAGTACTCGAAAGTCTGAACAATTTATCCTTACGACTTTTTTCGATAAAAATAAAACTATCAGAGTTATAGCATTTTCAAAATCCAAAAGAACTAACGGAAATAAAAATTGTAAGCCAAACAACGCACGATATGCAAGAAGTCAAGAAGGGAAAAGCGTTGCTTCCTGCAAGTCCTACAAGATTGTCATAACAAGTTTTTGAATTTTCTTGGAAAATAAAAAATTCAAATTTTGACCCCATGAAACATATAAAAAATAAAATAAAAAATTCCATTTTGCTTTCAGACTATGCAAGATACGAAAAAAGATGATTAGAAAAAAATTATCCATCCAAGAAAGATCTACAAATTTGTTGTTCATTATTTTTTTATAGGACGCGTAGTTCTGGTTTTAGTCGTGAAAAATAACATTATAAAATAAACAAAAAATCAAATTTTTACATTCTTATCCTAATGAGAAAGTATTGGTTTTATGTAAAAAAATTTTTATACAGTTTTCTATGAATAAAAGACACACTGTTTGACCAGAAACGCAATTTTCGATTTTTTGGTAGCATTTTCTGTAAGTTAAACCAAAACTGTTTCTTAAGCAATTAGGCGTTTTTCTTTGGACTCCAAAAAAGTGTGTGGATATTGTAATGAGAATGTGTTCCTTAAGGCCGATAAAGCCTTAAGTAAATAAACTTCCTTTTTAATCTAAAATAAAAACAAATTTAACAATCACCTAAAACGTAGAGGATTCGTCTATTTTATAATATTTGCAAGTAAATTTCTTTTTTTTTATCTAAGCCGAGCACGATGTGCAAGAACCGAAGAAAGCCGAGCGCGAAGCGCCAGGCAAAAAGTATCCGAGCGCGTAGCGCGAGGTACATACATTAGCGAGCGCAAAGCGCGAGATACAACAACCGCGCGCCCTAGGTATTAATTTTTAAACTGATCTAATCGGAAACATTCTTATTTTAATTAATTATTGATTTTTCCATAAGACTCAATGCTTTTGTAGAACAGGACGAACGTGGCACCGGCTGTCGGCCAAGGCTAAAGTCATTGTTGTGGAAGTTTTCCGAAGAAGCACTACACTAAAAGAAATGCACTATGGTAAGAGATCACACATATATTTTTATTTAACATTGATATACTTCCCTATCGGTACAAAGTGACTAGAAAATCTCTAAAGAATCTCAGGTTCAGTCACTTTTCTGACATTTCTATCTATAGCTACTCAGGATCTAGTTTTTAAAGAACCAGGTGTGGTTTTATGATGCCTACAAACCATATTTCACCCGAATACTTGCCGGCAGAGGGTTCCTTTCTTCGTAACCAGGCAAATATTACAAATTCAAAAAATAGATATATTTCACAATTACCGATTTGAAAATAGCATATTTGGGATCTACAAGTTTTTGCGATTTCAGACATATGCAACTTATTTAAAAATGTTTGAAATTGCAATAAGTTTAATATATATGGAACAATTTATTTTCGAATTTATTGCTTGTAAAGTTTACAACTTTTTTAGACAAATCACATATGCCTGGAATCGAAAAAATGTGTCGATTCCAAATAGTTTTCAAAATAATTTTATTTTTATTTTCGTGGTTCGGACATGCTTACGGACAAATGGTCTCTGCTGAAGATGGTCGGAAAACTTGGGCTTCGTAACGTTGGTCTTTCATGCATTCTGCATCCTTCTCGTGCAATCTGCAGTCGCTTGTAGCAGACGATTTTCAATTGTCTAGTCTCAAATTTGAAAGTTTTGCGCATCGTATACTTTAGTTTTGAACCCAATATCGTTAAATAAACTTAAAACAATGCTGTTTCATAACCAAAGACATACGAAGAAGTTATTTGACATAAAAACTCTGCTGCTTTGGGAATCCGATGCCTGAAGTCGATCAGACCCCAGCAAAAAAAGAAAATATTCATACGAATTGAATTGAAAAGACTAGGATACCCCGCAATGTATTGACATTGGTCAGTACGTCTGAATTCGTGAGAGTAAAATACACACTCTAATTCGCCCCAATTCGTCTCGGCGAATTTCAGCAAGTATTGATTTATACAAGTTAATCCGTAACTGGAAAACCAACGTGCGGGGCATATAGAAATTATTGTAAATGTTTAGTAATTTGTCCCGTAGCTCAGTGGGAACACTGTGGGTTGATACACGAGGGATCGCTGGTACATGTCTCGGCGCATGCAATTTTTATTAATTTTTTATCGAATTGACCTTGACCACACATTTATATGAATTCACATGCATTCAATTCGCGCTGTCTCAATTCATCTAAATGCGTTTAAATTCGTTTAAACAAATCAGAAAACGTGATTCACGTGCATTCAAAACTGTTAATTCGCCCTAATCCGTCTAAATTCTTTCTTTTTTGCTGGAAACTCTCTTTTTGCCATATATGTGAGATAGAGAACGATCGAACCCTCTTTGTCTACTCAATACAATAGAGAAAGAGGTTTCAAAGCCATCGTTTCGACTTCGATCGCATCTCGCTTTCTATCGCACATGGTACAAAGAGAGCTCCGATCGACTTCAGGCATAAGAGTTCCACTACTACTCGACGATAGCCCGCTATCGTGCATAGGAAGCAACTATGCGCAGCCATGTGCTTTGAAGCGCGTTCTCTTATGCGTTATACCTTATGCTTATGCGCTATGCAAAAGTATGCGCTTCCCACTTATTTTACTTATCTATTCTTGCCAATGATCCAGGTATATAGAGTTCCTGTAGCAAGTTTTAATGGCTGAGCTGCGGGGATAATAACGGAGGCTACATTTAAGAGCTTAAAATACAAAAATAACTTCTGATTTCAATTTTATAATAAGGGACTTCAAAGTTACAAGATCAGAATCTTCGAATCTATACGATTACAAATACATGAAATTTTCCTATAAACAAATAAGTTGTCACAAATAAATATATGCATGTAAATAAATAAACAAAAATTTGTAGTGTGAAAAAAGATTAGTTTTATGAAGACTTTATGACAGCTAAACCTTTCTCAACTGCCTTTCGTGTTTCGGAATCCTGAAAATTATACCGCAATAAATTGAAACACAAAAAAAGAACCCAAATCTTTCAGGCAATCCCTAGGGACGAAATCATTCGAATAGAGATTGATAACTCACTGAAATTTGTATGAACCGGCCTGACATTTTCGCCTAAGACGTTCCTGCGAGTTCCTTTCGGAAGGGTTTAATCCTCGAGGTAAAAAACGGTAAAAAAGCACCGCCAAATTATAAATTCTTACTAGAATTAAATACAAAATTGTAGTAGATATATATATATATATATATATATATATTATTTTATTATTTTTAAATTTTATTTTTTTAAATTATTTTTATCTTATTATTATATTTTGATTATTATTTTATTTTACTCCATTCCGGTTTCGGTTTCGCTTTCTTCGGAATGGAACTGAAGGGCCTCTGAAGGTCCCTGTACCAAGGGTTTCTGCTGAATATAGTTACAATAATTAATAAGCAGTCGCGCACAATTATCCAGGGATGGTCCCGAAGGAATAACCCCTAAGCGGATGAGTAACAATTTTTCGTGCGATTTCGATTTTCGATTTTCGTGCGGAAAGCTGAATGGCACCTGGGTGAGGTGTCTTAAACGGCGACTCTGTGATACCGGCCGACCTCTGAGAGTATGCAGCCTTATCCTTACACGCGGGGCTCTACAAGGATGAACGAACCCTCTCCCTAGCTTCTCGTGGGAACAACAATGATATCACCAAAACACCAAAAAGTTGTAGATACGGTTCAAAATGATCGAACCCGCAGAGCACCCGACAATGGGTCGGCAATCAATACCGATCATCCTAGAGTTCGAAGTGCTGAAAATAAATTGGATGGAAACACGACGACGAACCGGCGAAACACCCACATTGAGTGGACGGATCAACTCAAGGATGACTTGCTAGACTGCTACGATGCCAGCATCATCCCTGTTCACCGAGGCTTTATGGAGCGCATGCACACTCTGGGGTGCCAGAAACACCCAGAGCTTCAGCACGTTTTGATTTAATCATTGTGAAATCAACGTGCCCACCTCTGGAAAAATGGATATGTACGCGGAGCGCTTTCCCAACCGCTGCTTGATCAAGCTGCAGACGAAGATGAGGAAGCGACATTAGGACCAACCGCGGAAAGCAGGTACCTTCTTAGAGATGATCGCGATTTCAGGACAAGGAGGAACGTTTTGCGACAACCTTATAAAATCTTAGGAGGAATGTCCATAAATCACTGCCGAAGAGGTGAAAAAAGTACTTAGAGGCACGAAGAACTTTTCCGCTGCTGGACCAGATTTTACCAAAAACTTGTGGTGGAAGAAGTTTACTTCTACACAGCAACATTTAGCCCGCATATTCACCTCATATTTAAAGACGGAGACGCCCATTCCGCAGGAGCTGGTGTTAGGACGCACTATACTCCTACCGAAAAAAGGCAACTTGTCCAACCCAGAGAATTACAGGCCAATAACTTATTTGAACACACTGTATAAGATCTTTACAACTATCATAAACAACAGGATTGTTCGACGAATTGAGCCTGTGTGGCGAGAGATGTACGAAGAATATGGCTCGAAAAATGTGTACCAGGCTGCCGAAAGAACCTGCTAATTGACAGGTGTGTCTGTAAAGACGCTGCAGCCCATCAGCGCGTCCTGTCAATTGCCTGGATTGACGACTGGATAGCTTTCGATTCAACCTCTCCTAGACTTATAATCTGTCTGCTGAAAGCTTGAAGGTGCATCCACACATAGTGAGATGCATAGAGAGATTGATGCCTCTTTGGAAAACTAGATTTACTATCTCATCTAGAAATTATCATGTGACAACGAACAACGTCACCTTCCAGAGGGGCGTCTTTCAGGGTGATACCATGAGCCCTTTGCTTTTTTGCATCACACTTCTACCTCTGTCCCTCGCACTACGAAATTCTTCTGGATACCTCTGTGTTGACACTAATCAGCGCGAGCATAAGGTCACTCATGTATTTTATATGGATGACCTGAAGATCTATGCCTCTAGTAAAAGCAAACTTCAAACTGCTATAAATATCATCAAGAAGTACACAGGAGAGATTGGGATGAACTTCGGATTGGACAAGTGTGCCAAAATTAATCTGAAGGAAGGAAAGATTACTGGAGTTCCGAAGGACCCTGAGCTTGTGGATATAAGTGTTGTCAGACACATTAATACTGGAAAGACATATACATACCTGGGCGTGCCTCAAAGCCGCATTCAGGACGTACCATCAGTGAAGGAGTCTCTCTGAAGCAGATACAAGCATCTTCTTCGACAGATTTGTTCTTCCAATATGTCGGCGTTTTAACAAGTTTCTGCGACTAACATGCTTGCCGCCCCGATTCTACTCTACTCGTTTGGGGTGGTCGCACTTCGTCATTCCGAAGGGTACTTCTGCGGCAAATCTGGAGGAAGGTTTCCTGAATAAAAACTTAATGGCATCCCCAAAGACCCTAAGCTCGTCAACAGAAGCGCTATACGACACCTTAGCGCTGAAGAGACCTATACATACCTGCGCGTGCCAGAGAACCGCATTTAGGACATCTATAAAGGATACTCTCCGAAAGCAGATACAAACGTCTCATTCGGCAGATTTGATACTCACTCAGAAGGCCCGGATTAGGAAAGAACAGGAAAAAAACTTCCGCGAACAGATCCTGGACAAGAGGATGCACGGCATCTTCCACAGAAATGTGGAGGATCAGTCGATGTCGTATGAGCTAACGTTTGCTTTCCTTAAATCACCCGGATGGAAGTCGGGAACGGTGGGTTTCATTTTGGCATGTCAAGACGGTTTCATTTCTACTCTAGCATACCGCCGCCACATTTTAAGCCAAGACATTCCCGACAAGAGCTGCCGAGCGTGCCATGCACACCACGAGCATTAGCCCTAATACCATGTTCGTTATCGAATTTTCGGCACCAGCTGACAAAAACATCATAGCCAAGGAGAATGAAATGAACGAGAGGTATATTATCATTTATTATCATTATTATATTATTATTATTACCTTTCAAGGGAGTTGCGACAATTATACCCGGAATATTCTGTTAAGATAATCGTCCTGCTCATCGTCGCTCTTGGAGGTGCCAAGCTTCCACTGATTAATAGTCTGAAAAGCATCCCTGCGTTTCAACAAAATGCTAAGATGCGTGCGGGGAAGTTGCAGAAGGCGGTCGTCCCTGGGTCGCTCCGTGTCCTCAGGGTGCACGAGACTTTTGCTGGATCATTGTATTGAATCCGTCGCAGACTATAACCACCTGTACCAGGGTGTTGAGACGTGCTTATATCTGAAATTTTACCTCGATTTCACTGCGGTTGGCCAAGATTTATCTAGAGAAAGGAAAGATTATTGGCGTTTCCAAGGACCCTGAGCTTGTCAAGAACCACGGGACGATTGGCAAAGGAGCGTTCCTTTACAAAGGCGCGGATCAAGCGGCCTAGACTCTAACATCAGAAGTGAGGAAACTGCATTACTCCGTCTAGATGCTTCACTTCTGAAAGCCAAAGTAAAGAAAGCAGAGGTTGAACAATTTCACCAACAGCTACTCGACAAGAAAATGCATGGAAACGTTCACAGAAATGTACAAAAGCAGTCCTTGTCGACGGAGCAAACTATTGCTTTTCTTAGATCAGCAGGACTTAATACAGGTACAGAGGGTTTCATTTTCGCATCTCAGGACGGTGTCATTTCCACCTTAGTATACCGTGACCGCATTTTATGTCAAGAAGTTCCCAGCGATAGGTGCAGAACGTGCCACGCACACGCTGAGTACCTAGAACACATACTATCTAGGTGTCTCACCCACGCGAGAACGACGTGTATCTACAGACATAATACGGCCCTAAGAGTACTTCATTACTATCTTTTTCGCTCTTATTGTGTTGGCTGCGACCCTTTCCTGCCGAACGCTCCGAGAGAGATAGAGTCAATTGTCCAAAGCGAGAAGTGCCAAATTTTATGAAACTACGGTTTTCGGACAGCAGTCTCCGTTGCACACTCGAGACCTGACATCGTTCTCCAAGACTTAGAGAAACGAACAATATATTTGTGATCAAATTCTCGGCTCCGTCCGAATATAACATCACTGCTAAGCAGAAGGAAAAAAAGGAGGGATATCAAGATCTTAAAATGGAGCTACAACGACTGTACCCAAAATATTCGGTTAGAGTGATTGTCCTCTTGATCGGTGCTCTCGGAGGTGCAAAACTATGACTGGTTCGTAACCTTAAAGCCATACTCGCATGCCAAAAATATGCCAAGGGATTTGCGAGATGGATGCAAAAAGCTGTCATCCTTGGGTCGCGCCGTGTCCTCAGGACACACGAGGGTTTCGCCGGCCTGTCGTCGTAATTTCATCGTGCCACCTATCTCATGGTCGTCAGACGTGGCCATAAGTGTGATTCACCGCGGTTCTACTGGGAGCCGGTGTCATTTTTAGACGGAAGTTGCTCCCAGTGGGACCCTGCGGTTGTCCTTATGAGAGAGTGTTGGCCAAGGGTCTCGGCCGCTTGCTCCGCGTTTTTGTAAAGGAACGCTCCTTTGCCAACCGTCTCGTGGTTCCTGAACATTTTTAGGAGAGGATCTGTGCCATTTGCAACGATGTAAGCTGTACTTAGAAAAATTCGGTTATGAAAACACTGGAGATTCAGAAGTCCGCGTCCGCCTTGGCGGTGTGAGATGTATAATCGCGGAACAGACGAATTGAGATTAAAGCTTTTATGCATACGCTTCATCTCACGTGTGGTCATGTCAAAGGCCGTAAGCTCGTTCTTCGTCCTTTGAACCACGCGAAACGAGTAGAGTAGAACCGGGACGGCAACATGTTAGTCGCAGATACTTTGTTCAACGCCGACAGATTCGAAGACCAAATCTGTCGAAGAAGATGCTTGTATCTGCTTCGGAGAGACTCCTTCACTGATGTTACGTCCCGAATACGGCTTGGAGCCACGCCCAGGTATGTATAGGTCTCCCCAGTGTTAAGATGTCTAATAATACTTATATCCATAAGCTCAGGGTCCTTGGGAACGCCAATAATCTTTCATTTCTCCAGATAAATCTTGGCACACTTGTTCAATCCAAAATTCATACCAATGTCTCCCGTGTACTTCTTGACGATATTTAGAGCACTGTGCAGTTTGCTTTTACGAGAAGCATAGATCTTCAGGGTTTCCATATAAAATACATGAGTGACGTTATGCTCGTTATGATTAGTTTTGCCGCAAAGGTATCCAGCAGAATTGCGTAGTGCGAGAGATAGAGGCAGAAGTGTGATGGAAAAAAGCAGAGGGCCCATACTTCGCCCTGAATGACGCCCCCCTGGAAGGTCACGTCGTTCGTTGTCACCCGATAATTTTCAGATAAGATAGTAAGTCTAATTTTCCAAAGGGCATCAATCTAAATATGCAATTCACTATATATGGATGAAACTTCAAGATTTCCAACGAACAGGTGATAAGTTTATGAGAAGTTGCATCGAAAGCATTCCGGTAGTCAATCCAGGCCATTGGCAGGACGCCAATGGCCTGTCAATTAGCAGGTTCTTTTAGCAGCCTGCTACACAAGTTGCTTTTTTAAGGTAGGAGTATGGTGCGTCCTAACACCAGACACTGCGGAATGGGCGTTTCTGACTTTAAGTATGAGGTGAATATGCGGGCCAAATGTTTGTGTGTAGAAGTAAACTTCATTCACCAGAAGTTCCTGATACAATCTGGTCCTGCAGCGGGAAAGTTCTTAGTGCCTCTAAGTGCGCCTTTCATCTCTTCGGTAGTGCTTGATGGACATTCCTTCTCAGATATTATGAGGTTGTCGCAAAACTCTTTGAATCGGATGATATTATCAGTATCTTCTTTCAACTCCAGTGTTTTCGGGATCGTGTATACTTCTCTCCAAAAAGTCTCTACCTTGTTGGACTTGGGTGGATTTCTGACGTAAACCGGGTGATCACTGAAGAGGCGCAATGGGTCAGCGAGAAACTGTTGATTCTCCCTGATCCATCTCTCCCTCTTCTGTATTCTCCTCCTCCGTATTTATCAGCAGTATGCTGCTTGATTGTCAGCAGCTGTGAATTGTACAATGTGTGATTGAAGATCCTCAGTTCTTGGGCAAACTTTCGAACCCTTTCCATGAAAGGTCTACCAGATGCTATGTAGTCAATCACACACTGTCCATTCTGTCTTGCCCATCCAATCTTCTTGTTCAGTTGATGCAAGCGTCTTTTGATCTTTTGATCCATCGTTGGGTTTAGCCTTTGATTTGAATCAGCCAATGCTCTCGCAGCATCATCAACTGAACAATTGATGATCCAGAGGTCGGACTTCTCCGAGATATCCTCACGAAGGGAGGCAGCCATTTCAGCCAGGCCTTGGGGCTTAGGAGGAACCTGCATGTTAATGTTCCTCCTTGTCCTAAAATCGCTATCATCTTTCAGAAAGTGTCTGGTTTGTGCTTTTGGTCTTAATGTCGCTTCCTCATCTTCGTCTGCAGCTTGTTTAAGCAGCGTTTGGGGAAGCGCTCCGCGTACATATCCATTTTGCAAGAGGTAGGCACGTTGATTTTGCCAAAGACTGATGAGAAACGTGCTGAAGCTCTGGGTGTTCCTCGCACCACAGGATGTGCATACGCGCCATAAAGCCTCTGTGAGTAGGGATGTTGGCACCGTAGCAGTCTAGCAAGTCATCCTTGAGTTATTTCGTCCACTGGGATCTGCTTTGAATTTCGCGCTTGTAAAATTCGAGGGAAATGTATATAATATCGTTAAAAATATATCAACTCTTTTCTTTAATAAAAAACTATAGGAAATTGGCAAAGATTAAAAAATGATAAGTAGAGTTTTTGGTTTCATTCCTATTTACAACTATTTCAATACTATGCATGTAGGGTTCTAATCCAATACTGACAACATTATGATACACATTCACGTAAATAACATAATTTATTCTACGCAACAAATAATGTACACTTACCTTGACGTACAATTAATCGAGCTCTGTAATTCTTGCCCTACATTTATGTTTTGGGAAAATACTACAGTTAATTGCAATCATTTTTTTATTAATAACAATTGTTTTAATTTATCATAATGCTGGAAAATCGTATTATTCGTCTGTTGCAGAAATGTTCGAGTCTTCTGTATATTGTCACTTTTGTCGTAGGCCTTAGTTTAATGAAAATTTTTGTTCCATTTTCAATCCATGCTAAAAATGTAAAAATTAAAATTATACTTCTAATGTTATGTTATGGATTCGTTGCAGATTTTTATTTTCAATTTAAGAATTTTTAATATTTTTGTTTTGGTGTTGTTTAATCTATATTTTCAACTAATTATGTTAAAAGAACATTTTTTAAATTTTGTTAGTTTTTCAAACAAAAATTTTTTCTACACGCTTCAGGTGATTTTTATGTCGTTTTTAATGTATATTTCTAATATCGCCTTCTTTTGCAATAGATATAACGGTTCTTGAATTAATCTAAAACAACATTAAAAAACATGGAAAAATTTACCGAAAATTGAACGTGCTCTATTTTAGTTAATATTGAGTTTTCTTATATGAAAAAGGGTCATATCATGTCATTGAGACATCATACAAAATCTGCACCTCTATCTCCGAATGGATCAAAGTTGAGTAACGCATCAGTTTTTCTTTGGGTCATATCACATCATACCTCAATAACGAATTATCTGAATTCTTTTTACATGATTGTTTTGCATACAAAAATGAACAAATGCGGCCCTAGCTTATATTAAAAAATTGAATATTAACTGAAATAGAGCACATTTGAGGTCAGTCTGTAGATTAAGACTGATTGAAAAGATTAAAATAAACTGGGGATTACTTTATTTAATTGGTAGGAAAGTGTGTTATTTGACAACAGAGGAGGGTGGTCCAGGGTATCCAGGGCGACATTTCGGCTTATTGCGATGACCGCAATTTCTACCGATACACGAGTAATGCTCTCCCTAACGGAGATCTGCTTCAAGGAAGGGCAAGGGTGGTTTGTATGGTCGAACGTGTCCAGGGTGAGATCGGGATTCTCCTAGATAGTCTTCTTTCGTCGGTACGGGAGCGATTATCTCCGTAGCGACGACGGGATTCTCCTGGGCAATGGAGATTTCCGAGTACAGGGGAGTGACACTCTCCGTGATGAAGATGTGGTTCTTCGTCGGAATAAATTCGCCTGCCAATACAGGAGTAATACTCTCCGTAAAGGGAATCGGTTCCGACGCTGCTATGAACGTGGCATGCAAGCGATGGAAGGTGAGGGTCCAAGAATAAAGTAGGCAAGTTGGTAAGGCAAACACTAGCGTTTTATTTTCGGTTCGTGTAGTGTTGAAGTGTACACTTCAAGGGCTTGGGGCGAAGTGACTCTCGGTTTCGTAAAACGCTATACTTAAGGCCCTTTATCAGAATGGGTAAACGGTTCTAAATTTTGAGGCCGCACGGTTGAATTTTATTTTTATTCTTTTAATAAGTCATCTACATAGTAATATCACGGAGCAAGCAGAGTCGGTTTCTCGAAAAAATGTTTGTATTTTGTTTAATGATCGAAAACAAAAGTTCAATAGCTGTGACGCTCAGTTTTAGCTGTCTTTGCGTTTTCGCCGAGTGCTCGTGAATCGTTCTTAAACGAGAGGAGGCAGACACCCCGTTACGAATCGAATTATCCGAAAGAAATGGCCCTTTCATTGTTATGAGACTGAGGCCGGTTACAAAAACGGACATTATGATAGCATGGATTAATTCAATTTTAACTAGCAGAATTAGTTTATTTATATATTTAGAGGAAAGAGAAAAAAAGATTTATGAAAATCGGTTAATATTTGCAGTAATAATAGAAATCTTTAGGTAATAAATAACTTCTGTGCATACACAATTCAGTCGACCTGGAGCCTACAATATTCAACCAATTCGTCTAAAAATTTCCGAATTAAGTGACATGTATGGAAATTCCATACATGGAAAAAAGACAGGAGAGATCAAAACTTTTTTCCCAATCTGAACTTTTGAATGGTGGATTTCCGAGAGGATGCAAAGAACATTTTGAAAATTTTGTCGGAGATACGAAAAACGTTCTCTGAAATGAAATTTTGAATTAAGATTTTGAGAAGAGTAATTCAAAATCTTAGATCTTTTATCTTGATCTCAGATATTAATTAGAAGAGTAATTTATAATCTTGAAAATTAAACTATTTCCAAAGAACATATTAAAACATTGTATCATTTTGTGTGAGGCACATCAAATATTGAAGAGTACTGATATATCTTTAAAGTACATCTTTATTTATTCTGGCCTTAATAGAAAATTTGATTCAAGAGAACGTTTTAGTTTCTCCTACGACATTTTAAAAATGGTGTTTCCATCCTTTCGGAAATCCACCCTTAAAATATTCAAATTAGGGAACAAGTTGTTATCTTTCCATTCTATTTTCCATGTTTGTTATTTTCATACATGTCCATTAATTCAGAAATTTTAATACAAATCGGTTGAATATTGTAGGCTCCAGGTCGACTGAACTGCTAAAAATGATATATTTTTCATGTTTTCTGAATCTGCTGCGTCCATTCACTACACAATGAACAGTGTATGTATATGCACAGAAGTTATTTTTTACCTAAAAGACTTCCATTATTACTGCAAATATTAACCGATTTCCATGAATCTGTTTTTCACTTCCTTCTAATTATATAAATTTATTAATTCTTCTAAATAAAATTCTATTAATCCATGCTTTCATAGTCTCAGCTTTGTAACCGGCCTTAATGTCATAAACATGAAAGGGTCATTCGTTCAGGAAAACGCAGAGACAGCTAGTACTGAGCGTCACTGCTAATTTTTGCTCAAAAGCGAGCCTAGCAGCGCCCCTCTCGGCGGCGCGGCATACTTGGACCTCTGTCACGTCGCTGACCGCCGCTCTCAAGAGATCAGTTCTCTACCATACCGTCAAGCAAGAAGAGAAGACGCTACTATTTACCTACTTATAACATCAAATTACACCCTCGTTTTGTACGTTTAGAATTAGTGAAACAAAGAAGAGAGTTCAACTAAAGGAAGAATTTATTTGGCCGACCACACCCATTTCCCCCATAACAATCGCAGAGTTAACATTTTGGTCACTTTGATCCGGAAGGAATCACCACTGTAAGAAATCTACAGACATCGATATGTGAGTAACAAAAACAAACACAGCCAATTAAGTGAGAAAATTATATAATATATAATGAGAAAGGTGTAAATCAAGCATCGCATATTATTTATTTAAAATTTCAATCACGACACATTTGGATGAACCTGTGAATGTATTTGTGCGACGGAAAAGGAAATAATAGCAATGAGAGCGATGGTATAATAGTAGCGCGAAACAAGTGAACGGAGTGGGTTATTGTGACAATAAGAATACATTCCTTTTTTTTTTGTAGAATCGTGCCACGCACTCGCAGCGCCTGACGCAATTTTCTCTCTCTCTCACTCTCTTTCTCCCGCGTACTTTCTTTCTTGTTTACTTCTCTACCTCTCGCTCCCTTTCGGGCCTTGACGTTTATATTCACCTTCTATCTATCCATCTCTTTTCCTCTCCTAAATTCCCTCGCACCATACGAGCATTGTAGACTCCCTTTACACTTCGGCTCTCAGCCAGTTTAATGAAAAACTAAAAAGAGATAGCTACACATGCTGCCTTCATTCGATTCGTCCTAGGACGCCGAAATTCATACCGCTTCAACACGCTGTTGACGTTGAATGCCGGTCATAATTTTACCATAATGAACAGAAAAGCGGCTACGCTTTATTCAATCTTGATTCGACTTGCACCCAGTGCGTCAAATCTATGCTTTGACTCGCACCCACTGCGTCGAATTTATGCTTCGACTCGCTACTCAGCGTCGATCAGCTCAGTACACGTGAATTTGGCGAAGGCAGACCATGAGTTTCGACTCGCTCTAAGCGTCGAGGCTCATAGCTAAAATTTATCAATCGCTTACAGGGAGATAAATCTGATCACTTCTCAACGAGCTCTGGTACGAGTCATCCAATATTCAACTCGAACAATAACTGAGATGCCTGAGGAGGAGTGGACAGATGGGCTAGTCCAGAGCCGACTTGAGCTGTTAGAGGGCTATTGGGCCGACTTCATGTCAAAGCATGTCGAACTTGTGATGATCGATGATTTTCAGGATGATCCTTACTTCTTGGATAACGAATATTTGGAGGTGAAAAAAGTGTGCATGGCTGTGCGAGGCCGTCCCTATAACCTTCGTTACAAACTCAATCCTGCATTAACCACCTCAACGAGTTCGCCAAGAGCTCCAGTAGTCGGAGCAACTGGCTCTGCCGACGCACCCACGATGTCTCGCCTACTAAGAATCACAATTACACCTTTTAGCGACAAGCGTGAGGATTGGGAATCGTTTCGAGACATGCTTCGCTCTCACTCGAAAGCCCTCAAAAGGTTTCCTCATCTCAGCTTGCATTGTTAGAACGACCAGTTGACTCTTGGGATGACTGGATGATTTCGATCGCCAGTGACGTCATGGATTCGCACACCAAGCGCTGTTGAGAAGAAGAGCTTACGAGGCTCGGTAATGGTCAAACAGTGCCGAACACATATCACCCAACGTTTGCTGCACTCATCTCGTTTCTGTGAGGCGGATGTCGCACTCTTCAGTCTCTAGAAACTGGGTGTTCGCAAACGGTATCAGAGGTGACTTCCAGCAGAACACGCAACGAAGAAGTCGGGCCCAGATCTCTCAAAGTTTTTGCAACCACTTCGCCTTACACATGCGCTGTCTGTGGAGGTAACCACTATATAGAAAGATGTGGGCAGTTCCAGAAAATAACCACCAACGAACGTAGAGATGTAGCCGTCAAAGTACAACTCTGCTTTGATTGTCTAAAGGTTGATCATGCCGCCGGAACCTGTCCATCGTTTATCTCGTGTCGCACCTGTGGGCACCTCATCATACCAAACTTCACGAGGGTAACGAGAAGAGGACCGGTTGAGTTATTGATTCAAGCATTCCACCGAAAGCTCGCAAGGAAGACGCCTCGACCCCTGCATCCAATTCAGACCAAATGGACATCACGCGGCAATGACAATCACTATTTTCAACAGCAAGGGTCAGCCTGAGCTTGCCTGAGTCAGCCTGAGCCTGCTCGGCAATCAAATTCAGTCAGTCAAAGTCGGAATCGCTGGAGTCAATAGTCAAGTTATAGATGCCGCAAGGCTTCAGACGTCAGTCTACATCAAGATCAACCTAGAGCTTCCACCTGTCAAAATCGAAGTGTCGGGTCTGAAACACATCGGCATCACTACCCCACTACTCCACTGCGATCTCGACATAGCATCTCGCTTTGGTAATCTTAGACTGGCTGACCCAGCCATGCTCAGATCAGGACCAGTCGACGCTATCCTCGGAGCGAATAATTACTGCTCACGCTCTATACTGACCAGTCACCTGACGACACCGAACCATGGCACGAACAATTGATAGACCTGATGCAGAAGTTTTGTTCAATCGAAGAAATTCCTCGAGCTGTAAGAAAATCTCGCGAGGGCGAAGCTTGTGAAAGTATCTTTCTGAACATGCATCAACGTGAGAAGAGTGGCAGATACGACGTGCCACTTCCTCTTAAGCCAGGTGGTAGTCAGCTCTTAGGGGAGCGTCTCTCGAATGCCAGATCAGCATTAGCCTCAACTCATCGTCAAATGCAACGGGATCCAAGTTTGTCTACTGCATATGTAAAATTCATCGACGGCCATCTTTAGTTGGGACACATGAGAGAGCTCACTCCACAAGAGCTATATGACTCGACTGCCCAAGTTAACTACATTCTCCATCATGGAATTTAGCCGCGACAGGACAACGGCAAGAAGTTACGGTTGGTCTTCGACGCATCTAGCTCCACATTGACGGGACGTAGTTTGAACGACGTCCTTTACCCTGGGCCCAAGCTTCAAAATAATCTAGCAGCCGTGATCTGGAGTCCATCAGCTGACAAGCCTAATCGACACTGCGTTCTGCTCACTGTCACATATGGGGAAAGTTGCGCTCCATACCTGGCGCTCAGGACCATCACACAATTGTATGATGACGAAGGCCGATCTCTGCCTGAGGCTGTCGACTCTATCGAGAAGGTCCTCTATTTGGATGACTTATTGGGAGGCGCTATTGACGTCGAATCTGCTCGCAGGAGAATCAATCAGTTGAATACCTTGCTCAAGGCGGGCGGCTTCGAGCTGAAAAAATGGGTCACCCACGCCCAAAGCTCCTGAGCGATCTGCCTCTCGAGGACCGACTTTGTCCTAGATTAATGCATCTCTCAACCAGACGCAGGGAAGAAGAAGCTTGATTGGGATCAAGAACTAACAACGGACCTGGCATGTCATTGGGGACAGTTTCAAAACGATGCATCTACTCTCGCTCTACCTCGCTGGCTGGGACACAATCGAGCGAACAAACTTCAACTCCATCTTTTCTCGGACGCAAGCAGCCGTGCTCTTGCAGCCGCCGTGTACGCAAGTGTATTCGCTGATTCAGACTCGATGAAAGTTGATTTTGTCATTGCTAGAGGCAAGCTCGCCTCTCTTGAGGACTTGACCCGATCGAAGAACACTCGCATTACCATACCGAGGCTTGGACTACAAGCAGCTATCTTGCCTGCAAAACTTTTGCAAACTACAGCGCAACAGCTGAGCGTCGCTTTAGAAGACTGCCGTGCCTGGACAGACATACAAGTCGTTCTACACTGGTTGCAATCAGAGGAACCAGCCGGCAATAAACTAGTGGACAATTACATCAGTCACGTACAGGAGTTAGTGCCCAAGGAGATATGGGATTACGTGTATTCTGCTGAAAACCCAGTCAAAATAGCCACCGGAGGCACCTCTCCTTCCAAGATTGCTCAAAACTAGCTGCAATGGCACGGTCCTGCATGGCTCACCGATCCTCCTCAATCGTGGCCGAGTGTCGCAAGCAAAACCTCAGATGACTCAATTAAGCCAAGACGGTCATCGTTGGGGCGCCTGCAATGCTTGTCCACCCAAATCGTAGAGAAGTACATCTGCGAACAGTTTTCAAATCTGTTAAAATTGCTCAAAACACTGATTCAATGCCGACGACTGCTGAAACGTTATGATGACTCTACACCTTCGCCATTATCTCCGCCCACGGCCAAGGAAATGGATCGTGAGTTCTCAATGCAAGTAAGAGCAAGACAACAGAAAGACTTCCCATCTGAAATAGAACTCATCAAGCCAGGCAAGGTACTTCCAAAAAGGGGGGTGCAGGTTTCTGCACTCGAATCTTTCATTCGATGAGCAACATCCCGCCATCCTGGATGGACACTGTCACCTCTCTGGATTGATGATCGATTGGGCCTACACTAAAGCACTGCACGGAGGCTTTCGATTGACTTATTCATGTCTCATCGGCCGAGCATGGATCATTGGAGGCAGATCAAAAGTCAAAGCGATGTTGCGCACCAGTACCGTAATTTTGAGGCTCTCTCAGCGGCCGATGATTCAAAAAATGGCCTCATTGTCCCCGCAAAGAGTTACGCCTGATCGAACCTTCTCACGGACTAGCGTCGATTAAAGGGTCGCTGGTTCCATCCGCTTCACCGACGAGGAGTTCTACACTCTTCTTGTCTTACTTGATATGTCGCTGCTTCGGCCTCATCTATAGTGGCCGCTCAGTCGAATCCTGGAGGTTTATCCTGGTCCAGATGGATTAGTGACAGTGGCATCGGTCAAGACCGTCAGTGGCACATACACAAGAGCGATTTCGAAATTAGCCCGAATTTTGCCTCACAACTCTTCAGCCGGAACCTCCAACGTCACGCCCCTTACGGCGGGCGGCTCCTGACCGAAGGATTCATCGTTCCAGGAACGAGGCTGGCGGGATGTTCGCTTAAAAGCAAGCCTAGCAGCGCCTCTCTCGGCAGCGAGGCATACTTGGACCTCTTTCACGTCTCCAACCGCTGCTCTCAAGAGTTCAGTTCTCTACCGTTAAGCAAGAAGACGAGACGCTACCTTTTACTTACTTATAACATCAAATTACACCCTTATTTTGTACGTTTAGAATCAGTGAAATAAAGAAGAAAGTTCAACTAAAGGAAAAATTTATTTGGTCGACTACACCCACTCCCCCAGAACAATGGAAGAGTTAACAGCTACTGTACTTTTGTTTTCGACTATTAAACAAAATAAAAACACTTTTTTAAAAACCCGGCTCTGCCTGCTCCGAGATATTACTATGTAGATGACGTATGCACAAAATTAGACAACAATATCTAACCGTGGAGCCGCAAACTTCAGAAACGTTTACCCATCATGATGAAGAGCCTTAAGGAATAGCTCGGGCGGCGCGCCGGGCGCCACTCACGGCACGGACGCACGCTAATATGGGTGTCACATTATTGGTCCGCGGTCGCCGCTTCAAAGTTAACGAGCGAGGGTTTTTTCGGCGATTTCGCTGGGTGGGTCTTTCGCGCGATTGGCGCGCTCTTCCCTAACAAAAGTCTACGATCGTAGATCTGTTTGTCGTCCAGGCTGGGTGAAGTCTCACGCGATTCCGTCATGTTCGCCACGCAAAAGGCTACAAGCGTCGAAGGAACATAAAAGCCGCGCTTGCGCTGTCGCGGCTCAGTTCTTTCTAAGTCGAATGCCAGGTGAGATTAGAAAGTCCAGGCAACGAAAGAAAGAAGCATTGATGTTGCTAAATATGATTCATGCTGATAAATATAATTTAGAATTATGAATATAATTTAGTGGGAATCAGATTCAATTTTTGTTAAATTTATTCTATTTCGTGTAGTTTTTTGAAATTATTTCAAGAACCATTGTGGCGACTGTAGAAAGCGGGATATTTGAAATTAACTCAAAAAACGCATTAAAATTATCTACAACATGCATTAATTTTTTTCCCCTTTTGAACTACGGGTATTTGTAGACCTTTCATCTCTATATAGTCTCTCTCATTAGTTTGGAAACGTATATCCATGTCCATATATTTTTTTTATTTTGAAGTATGTTTACCTAGGTAATACAACCGTCTTTCTTTGTTTTCCACCGCATCAGTTGACACATGAATGTACTGTATAATTAGGAACAAGCGAGATGTATTCTAAGTTATATTTTATAGTTAGTTTGAGTTTAGATGTAGAGGCCTCGGCCCTTTAAGTGCCCCTTCCATTAATATTTTCTGATTATTTTTTATATATTGTTAGCATCTTAATAAAGATCTATCTCGTGAGAAGTTGTAGGCTCCGGAATCTACGATTATGGTTCCTTAAAGCAAACAATCCCGACGCAACTGGAACGTGTACGCCATCCACTTCTGCTCCTTCTGTCCTAGATGGTAAGCAAGAGCGGGAAATTTACGTGACATGACATCGTGCAACACTGTTCCTTGGAGACAGGTCTCTAGTCGCGGATTGCCTTACGCGGTAGACGGGACAATTGGAGATGAAGGTTTCACCTCTGGATACTTCTTTAGAGCTACCAATACCACTTTTCTGCATCTCACTCTTGCCTCTATCTATTGTGCTCCGAGGCAAAAGCTCTGGATACTTATGTGGCCCGCCGAACAGAAGAGAATATAAGGTCAACCACCTTTTATACATCGACGACCTTGAACTCTTTGCTTCCTCGAAAGAGGACCTTAACATCCTTGTGAAGGCGGTAAAAAGGTACTCTAAAGCGATTGACATGAGCTTCGGACTGGACAAGTGTGCCTGGGTCTACCTACACCAAGGAAGGCTAGGAACTATATCATCGCGTGACGATCAGGATGTTTAACTCATAGGCGGAAATACCATTGAACATCTTGGTAATGGAGAAACGTATACATATCTTGGAATACTGCAAGCGGAAACCCAAAATGTGCGTGTGTTGAAAACGGCCCTTGAAAAAAGGTGTCGCCAAATTCTCAGAAAAATTTGGGCTATCGAATTATGTGGAAAGAATAAGATCGACGCGACCAATATGCTGGCCGTTCCGAAACTGCTCTAAACGTTTGGTGCAGTAAAATGGAACGTCGATGAGTTGAAGCAACTTGACCAAAGCACACGCAAGATGATGACAATCCATCGAAGTCATCATCCTAGATCTTCCGTACCACGAATATACCTCCCTCGAGATAAAGGGAGTAGAGGCTTACTAACCTTAGGGTGCCTTCATCGAAGAACGGTTTTGTCTACAGCCTGCTCAGTTCTAAATAGCACAGATTCTTCTATGCGACTCGTAAATCAACATAAAGTCGTCAATGCTGCGGCGTTTTTATACCGTGCCACAGATAGGGCCGCAGACCCTTTTGCATCCTGTTCGCGATGGAATGAGCCTGACGCTGGCAAGCCGGAATCATGTTGAATTGGCTAAGAAATGAAGCTTTCATACCTCAAAATGGACTTTGTAGCCTTGGTACAGCTTGCTCAGCTCGAAAAGAAGTGCTTGATATTTCGCCCTTTTTTCTTCCTCCTTTGCCGTGATATTACTATCGGCTTGTGCCAAGAATTCAATCACGTGAATGATCTTAGTCTTTAGATCTTGGAGGACAATATCAGGCTTCGTAGCAATGATACGTTGAGTTGTGGAGAATGAGAAATTCCAGTACATCTTACACTGAACATTCTCCACAACGGACTCGAGTTACCCCTGGGCGTATGGCAAGACGGGCAATAGGTCAACACCCTAGAAGTGCCTAAAATGGTAATATAACACTTTTAGAGCCGAATTGTGTCTCTCTATGTACCCGTAGCGTGTATATTTTGAGCATCCACTGAAAACATGTCCAAGTATTTCTGGCTCTTGCTTGCACGCTCGGTAGTTGGTGTAGCTTACAGTACATTCATTATGCGCTCGCGGTAAACTAAGGTGTCTAGAACGCCGTCTTGACAGGCAAAAAGGAATCCCTCAGTCTCCGATTTCAATCCAGCAGACTTAAGAAACATGTTGGACAGACTCATCGAGAGCTCTTCTCTATATATGATGCCGTAGAATTTACCATGAAGGGGCTTGTCAGCATGTTCTCTTAGTAGAAGCATATGTTCTGCTTCCTGTACATGACTTTTGAGCACCAAAGGTGTTATTGAGGCTAGGCCATGTGTAGTGTCGCTGGAATCAAATGGGAGGCCAAGCTCCTCTGCGGTCCTATCTGCAGCACGGTATAGAAAAGCCGCAGCATTGACGACTTCATGTTAATGTACGAGTCGCATAAGAGAATCTGTGCTATTTATAACTGAGCAGGCTGTAGCCAGAATCGACGTTCCATTTTACTGTACCAAACGTGTAGAGCAGTATAGGAACGACCAGCATATTGGTCGCCTGGATCTTATTCTTTCCAGATAATTTGGAAGCCCAAATTCTTCTAAGAATTTGGCGATACCGTTTTCCAACGGCCGTTTTTAACACACGCACATTTTGGGTTTCCGCTTGCAGTATTCCAAGATATGTATATGTTTCTCCAAT
>CAKNYM010031816.1:37308-75279 GCA_932195095.1 Andricus curvator
AAAAAAAGGGGGTTAACTCTGTGTGAGTAATCCGTGTAAAACGAGAGACTGACCCTTATGGCAAATGCGACTTGTCGTGTTTTTAGTTGGGACAGCAGAGGCTGCCTTAAATTCCCTTCCGTGTGGGGCGCGCGTCTGTTGGATCTCGCGCTTCGCGATCGGTCTTTGTACTTCCCCTACATTTGTGCATACACCCGTTAAAATTAAAGGTCAGAAAATCGACAACTGTAACTGGGTGATTGTGAATTATCTTTTTCTAGAGCTCATTCGGCTTGAACGAACACATTCTCATATCCTATCTCGTGCTTCGCGCTCGTTGAAAATTCGTCCGAAACGCGCACTTTTCTATCTTATGTTTAACTCTATTATATCATTACTATACATTTTATTTCTTCTTATTACTTCAATATTTGTTCCTTATTTGGAATTATTCTTTATTCGAAGCTACTTAAATTTTTTTTAATGCTTTTTTTACGATTAAAACAAAAACAACGCGTAATATAGAAAAATTTTTCATAACAAATTTGCAGATCTTTCATGGGCAAGTACCTTTTGTCTGATCATTTTTTTCGTATATTGTGTCGTTTTTCCAAAATGTTTATTTGTTAGATTCTTATGTTATTTTTTATGTTTGAAACAAAAACTACGCGTCCTATAAAAAAATGAATAACAATAAATTTGTACACCATTTTTTTATGAACAATTTTCTTCTATTAATTTCTTTTTTTCCTTGTGAGGTTTTATCGAAAAATGGAATTATTTTCCTTTAATAGCGTTTTTCACGATTAAAACAAAAAATATGTGTCTTATCGAAAAAATGGTTTAAAGAAAATTTGTTCACCTCTTTAAGATGAACAATTTTACTCCTTAACTTTTGTTTCAGATCTCGTATAGTTTTCATGGAAAATGGCATTTTTAATTTCTTAAAAAGCATTTTCAGTGGATAAAAACCAGAACCGTTGGTCAAAAATGGCTGGTTAACGAAGTTGTTCTTTCCTTTTATGCCTTAAAAACTTGTGCCAAATCTCAATTCAAACTGATCAGTCTTTCGCCAGTTATCGTGCCTACAAACTGCAGACAGACTGCAGACAGACAGACAGCTTCGTAAAAATCGTTTTTTTCGGATTTAGGGATTCTCAAAACATGGAGATTTGATGAAAACCGATGAAGTCAAATTTTACTCAAAACTAAGACCTTCTCATTAGGATGAGAATGTAAAAAACTGAAGTTGACAGCACGTCATCTTTGAAATCTTATCTTTAATTTGAGCCTATAAAACATCAAAAATATTCAAAGGTTCCCAAGATATGGCCACAAATTTACAAGCGTGTTTGCGTAGAGTTTCAGTCGGTGATCACCGCTTTTGGCCAAGCTCGCTGCTTAAGCGATTGAAACTCTGCGCAGACACACTTGAGACATTTTTGGTCGTATCTCGAGATCCCGTCTAAGATTTTTTAAGTTTTATTGGCTGAAATCATAGATAAGACTACAAGGTCTGTGTGGTATACATTTTAGAGTTTTTCTCTAACTTTCCTAGGTGATGCCACAAGTTGAAATCGAGCGACAGAATTCGAGAAATTCTTGCGTTTTTTAAAAAACTTCTCACGAATATTTCTCGCTCCTCTTTTGAACGAGTAATCACGTTTCAAAGTCAGCAGTGATTTTAAATAGAACTTGCGCTGGACATATCTACAATTCCCGAAGGTAGTGCATTCGAATTTTTTCATTTTGATTCTAATAAAATCCTTTGTTTTCGTTTCCAATTTGTCCGAAAAAAATTTAGATACAATACGGTTTTTCGGAAAATTCATAAATTCGATTTTCGGAAAAACACAACCGCCCTTGAACATTTTTTTTCGTTAAATATTAAAAAAAAGAAGGCTGCGTCTAGTCGTCGCGAAAAATTCGAGGAGTTGGAAAAGGGGATGGACTAGACGTCCTGAAAATTCGGGACGACTAGCCAAGCTTCTGAAAAATATTTGACTACTCATCCCGAATTTCGGGACTAGACACTTCGTAAAAAAACAGACTTGAATTTAGGTAGGCGACAGACGCTAAATTGGCGCACCTTTATTTGCAATAAAGCTATAATATTTGAACTTAGGCCAATAGTTCTATCATTTGCATGCTTCCGTAATATTCAATTAATACAAAATTCACAACGATCTGATTTTTTAAGAGGTTTTTATTACATGTTTATTACAAGAATTGTTTTTCGGTACTTTTTGGTTAATTAATGAGCGACTGCATTGAATCGATAAATAACACAAATTTTACATTAACCTGATTAATGCAACACTTTTATCATCTAGCAATCTTTGATTTTTAGGCTCGACTTTAGTAAAAAAAAATTTTGAAATCAAAGTTTGTAGGCTCTTTCGATAATCAAAACAGGATTCCGGATCAGATTCAGGCTCTAATTTAAAAAAGATAGGGGAAAAAATAACAAGCCGGTAATTACAGTTACAGTTTGTAATGCTATGTAAAAATTAATAACTAAAATTTTTTTTATAGTGGATCGAAAATTCCCCCAACTTAAAGTTTAGTATTCTTGCAATAAATGATTGTAATCACGTTATAAAGGCTTCATAACGGCATAATAAGATAAGTAATTTGATTTCTTTTCCATCATTCTGTGAAAAATATACATAAAAACAACGTTTTTTCACAATGTTTGAAATTACTACTACCCCCAAAATTATTCAAATTTTTTAATGATTTTCGGGCTTTGCACTATTTACTAAATACACTGTTAGATTTGATGATATACTTTTCTACATTTGACGACAGATTATACAGGAAGTAATAATAACTAAAACATTCATTGTAAAGGGTTTCAATCTTCTGAATTGTTGTTAAAAATATTAACTTAAGACATTTCATAAAAGATTTGAGAAAATTGTATAATCTCCTTTTACATTACATTTTATTATTTTTATTTTTCAAACCGAATTGATATTCTATCGTTCGAGCTATCAGTATTATTACGGTTCAGTAAGAACTATATTTTCAGTTTGAATTTTCGATAACTGTAATCGATTCAGATTTCCGAATTCATTTGGAATTTATCTCAGTTCGAAACTTCAAAATGAAATTGTCAAATCACGAACTCTTCCCAGCTTTCGGATAGGGAAACGTCTTCCAGATATGGATGGTATTGGGGAAGTAAAATACACTGGGCGGACAAAAGCTAGCTAATGGAAGGAACCATGAATTTCAAAACAAAAATGAGCAGCGAGAAGAATGAAATACCTTTTATGATACAGGGGACGGCTACCACAGTATCGGCGCTAATCAGGGGCTAAAACTTGGGCTTCGCGGCGTCCTCATCTGGATACCACAATAGGAAGATTCAGGAGAGCCTGTGACCTGTGATCAAGTAACTGAACAAGTCATCCAAATGGATAAAGTCATCTTGCGTATAAATTCGAATTGATAAACTCACTAGATCTTCAGAAATGATTGGCGCTCACCAGAAAGAGCACCAAGGTCGAGGGTCAGGAGAAGCTGCAGCGCGAAAACGAGGGCCTCCGCTTGCCGACTGAAATGATCAGGATTACGCATGAGAGGCCAAGCAATCCGGACAAGGGGAAAATCCTAAGCCTCAAGAGAAAGGTTCGAAAGGTTGCCTTGTCAAGAAGCCTCAGGTTCAAGAGTCGGGTGGCTTTATGAGGTTAAAAGCCGCTCGAAGAGGAAAAACAGGAAAATTTAAAAAGAGCTAGGTGATTCTACCAGCAAAAGCGTTCAAAACGCCAAGCCTACTGGTGGCAGAATCAACAAAACAAAAATTCGTGGCGAGGCTCTTATCATCAAGCTCGCCCTAGCACATACATATGCGAGCATCTTGAAGGATGTGCACAAGTGTGTCAAGCCCGATGAACTTAGAGTTTCTGTCAAGAACATCAGACAGACCAAGGCCAGCGAATTTATCCTCGAGGTAAGACCCAAACCGTAGGAGAGAGCCCGTTTCGGTGATGCAGTGAAGAGAGTTTTGGGCAACAAAGGTGGCGTGATACATCTGGTTCAAGAGCCTAACTTGTGATTCGTGACCTCTTAGATACGATCCAGATAGTGGAGGTGCAAGAATCACTAGATACTTTTCTAGAGGAGCACATCGGCAGTCCCCCCAAGACAAACCTCACCATCTGTCACTCAGAATTAGGTGGTGCATTCAGGTCTTAGTAGTAGTAGACAATGCATCCGCCGTGAAACTAGAGAAAGCGGCCAGACTGAAGGTGGGTTGGGTAAATGCCAGGTGAAAGCGTTAACTGTTGAAACCCAGTCCTACCGCTGCTACAGGTATGGCCACGTAGCTCAAAGAGTGCACCGGTGAGGACTGGAGCAAAAACTGCTGGAGGTGTTGACAGGCGGGGCGTAAGGCGCTAGTCTACCAAAGCCTAGCACCACTGCGTCCACCCTTAACAGTGAAGAAGAAAGCCTAAACTGAAGCCAAAAACAAATTGATAAAATACCTAACACCGGTTTCCGGAGATGGGTGACTAGTGGAGCTCAAAGGACGGAGAACATCTACGGAAGAGGAAGCCGATTTGGCACACTGGCCCGTGACCTAACTCTCTGAAGTAAAGCGAAAGCGGTTTCCGGAGACTTAGGTTGGCAGAAAGGGGAAGGGGTTGTAGTCGGTAAGAATCGGACACTACCCAGCCATAAGCCGGGTGTCTTATGCAAGATTTCTCCTCCTCTTACAAGAGAAAAAAAGTTCCCACTTCAATCCGGTTCAATTTGGACATAAACCATCTGTAATCTTTTCGGATTTCAGATTTTATTTTGAAATGGTCTCAGTTCGGATTTCCAAACTGAACTTTTTAAATCGCGCACTGAGTTCCTACGTCAGTTCGGTTTAATTTGGACATTATGAAAGAGTAAGCTACCCGGATTTCCGAGTTTACTTTTTATTAGTTTCAGTTCGGAATAAAAAAAAACTTTCCAGATTGCGAGCTAAGTTCATAGGTTTGTACGGGTCACCAAAGGATCTTAAACCTGCGCAGTAGATACCCAACATACTTAGATCTGTGCAGTAGGTATACATACCTACTCCGCATCTTTAAGGACGCTTACACATATTACGTAACGGTATTTTTGACCTTTTTTTAACCACCCCTCCCTCATGTAACATACTGTAAAATTTCCTTCGAACACCCCCCCCCCCCCCTCTGTTACGTAACATATTTTGTATTATGTTAAAAAACATAATAGATGTTTCACAGTGGTCGGAAATACGCGAAAAGTTGACCAAAATTCAAATAGGAATTTAAATTTAGGAATTTAAATTTGAGGTAAAAATAGTCAAAAACAAAATGGCCGCCACAGAATGGCGGACCAAATTTGAAAAAACGTATCAACGATTTTATTTTTTACGAGTTTGGGCTCCTACTGCGCCTAATCACGAAGTGCGTACACCTTTCTTGTAAACGTGTTTAAAACAAAAGTTGCAGTTAGGCGCAGCAAAATTTTGAATTTGTCCAATCACCACCTCGCCGACTTTGTATTCTAATAGGAATCACAGCGGAGCAGTGCGGAGCTTTTTTGTGATCATGTTTTTTAATAAACTTTTGGTTTGCTAAAAATTTCTGACAAGAAAACTTTAAAGTCACTACTATAGTACTTCATGCATCAATAAAATACAACGTGTATTGAAATTTCATCACACAAACCTCCAGCCACTGTCTCCATGTGTTGTTAATGAAATTGTGCACTTAAAACAAAATTTAGAGCACTTGCAACCGAGCTTATAATTTGACGTTTCGATACGTTTCGCGTAAGTATGGGAGCAGGCCATCTTTTGGGCCTTCTCAAAGCCCACGTGCGTAAGACAGAGCCCAATCCTTCCGGCATTTGATGCAAAGATTAATTGTTTATAGAATACCGTATTTGGTTTCACGCAAAAAAAAAATCGACTTTTTGAGTTTTGGCCAGCTTTTCCTGCTATTCCGACCACTGTGCGTTTTCTAAAAAAAAAAGTTTTTTTTTTAATGATAAGTTTTTCGAAATTATAAAAAAATATTTTTATGTAACACTGCATATTTTTAAATATTTTTTCAGTCATTTGTTTGAAAATATAAAAAGACAGTTTTCACAAAAAACCCACACTTTTATTTCTTGTTGAATTTGGCCTTCTAAGTCTAGACTGGCGCCTACTCCCACCACTACGTCGCGAGGTCACTGACCCATGACCGTGAGGGGGGGGGGGGGCATATGCGAAGCACGTGAAAAACGCTGATGTGAGCACGTGCATGGGTGTCTAGCTTTTGTTTGCACACATGTCTGGAGATAAATTCCTGGTAAAAGGAAGATCTCTGACGCCATTTCTAGTAATTAAAATCTACGATTATATTTTAATGATTTTAAGTAGGAATTAAGTATCAATGTGGTTCTTTTAACACTAGAAGTACCGGGATTTTCTGCCACCTTTCGTTACCACCAGGGGTCAATTGACCCCTACCTGCGTTGGGCGTCAAATAATGATTTTAAACAGTTTCCACCGTCAAAAGTTAATGATAGAAGTATGCTATATTCATATTACATCGTTAATGTAAGTGAAGGACAGTAGTGAGTCCTGAAAAAGTGCAACAAAGAAGTGAAAATACTCGCCTACCTCAGCGTAGTCCTACGGACGTCGCTTCTGCTGCTACTGCAACAGCAAGCTAAATCGTTTTGTGCCGCTGCACTCCCCGATCCGAGCATACGCCGTGCATTTCAACCTACTGCAAATGTGGTTATTCCTAGCGCTTTACTATAAACGTAGAACGTTATACACCAGTAGTAGAACTGATAGTCCGAAAATGTTTTGTAATGAAATACCAGCCAAAACGCGATAGGGGTCAATTGACCCGTCCCGGTAACAGACTATTAAAACTCGATTTTTTTTAAAGTGCGCATCCAATATTTCCGAAAAAATGGTCAAATACTCCTTTTTATAAATAATTAAAAATCACAAAATGCCAACTCTCTTCAAGCGACCGCTGCGGGGATTTACCACTTTAAAAATCGAAAGGGGTCAATTGACCCCGCCCGGTACATCTAGTGTTAATGTTCAAATGTGAATAATAAAACTTATTTTCTAAAGGAATGGGATGATAAATAAAAGAGACTAAGATTACATTTAAACCTATCAAAAATAGATTTATTCAGTAAATTAAAAAAAAATTACATCTAATTACAAGTAGGAAAACCCGGTTTATGAGTTAAAAAATTTACAATTAGCCTAAAATTAAAAGATGCATGCACTTAAAATTCACAAATATGATGATTATTATTATTATGACTCATTACACATCGTAGTCTGGGAGATCATTTTATTTCATTGAATCAATCACACATTTTCCACTCTTCCAACCGAGAATTTTCAATAAATCTTAAAAGTAAAGCCGTATAAATGACGCAGCATGAAAAGAGAAAGAAATACTTGAAGACTTATAGATAATAATAAACACATATTGCAAAAAAAAATTTGGATGAACACTTAAAAGTAACACGTAGCGCGCAGTATTAAATGTAAGTACATTATGCTAGATATAAAGTAGCAAGTTGTGAAGAGCAAGATTGAAAACTGTCTTCCGGTTTGTGCAAGACACTCGACTTAATCTTTTTTTTTTTAATAATTGTATAAAAATTCGATGCAAGGCGATCATTTTCTACGAGATTTTCGCTTAAAAGTTTGGTAAAATCGCGCAAAGAAAAACTACAGCACATATGATACAAGAACATAATACAAAACTGGCCACACACATCCGAAGAGGAACTTTGTAATTCTGTAGTACGTTCCGCGGCCATTTCGGTCGATATAAACCGCTACCCAATGCGATCCTTTTTTATTGTGTGGATCCGTGTTGAAAATTAAAGCAGCCGGTATCATCCACAGCTTCATTATCCGATCCGCGCGGAATACACCAGTCGTATGTACCAGTATTACTTCAAGTGATCGAAGTATCCGAAGACTGTCCATCTCTATTTCCTGGACTTCCAAGTCGAGGCAGCTGTGGTACAGGATTAGAAACCTCAAGCTTGATCTGATTGATTTTTTTAACAGAAATCTGCATGTTGTCAGCGACCGTCCTCGATGTCACCGCCCGCGCCGTCCCAAGAGTGTCAATTTTAGAGCAATCATTTGTTTTCAGTGTACTCTGACTGCAACAAGTGAAACCACGAAGCGATATTTCTTCTCGTCTTTGACTTTGGAGCCAGATTTTCAGCTTAGTTGCGTTATTGACAGCACATGTCAAAAATGTTCCTTTTTTCACGCCGTGATAAAAACAGTAGTGTTTATTGATTTCCAGTTTTTTAAAAGTAGGACAGGTTAATTCTTCTAGGTTGATATGTAATCTTTATACTCGTGATATCTTGCAAAAGTGCAGCTTCTTCCCGGTCTCGGGTATATATCTGATTAGCTGATTTTGCGACTTCGCGTAGATTTGAATGTAGATACTTCGTAGGAGTGTCTCCCTCAAACCACTCGATCTCGTGAAAATAACAGGTGAGCCAGTTATTTTGTTATTTTGCAGTTCTACAGAGATCCGAGAAGGGATACGGTGGTGCAGCTATCCAATGTCCAATATAGTTATGATCTACTGCAATGACGGCCACTTCTTTTGCAATAAAGTTATTTTCAAGATCACGAGAGAATTGAATATCAATCACAAAGTCCATAATATTTTTAACATAAAAAGACGTTTTGCTGGTGATGAGTTTGAAGAAGAAGACGGCGGTGATAAAGAGTAGCGAGCCACGCACAAACGAGAAACCCCGTAAGGAAACAACCGGCTTGTAAGACAACTTTGAACGACATGTGTGTAGAATGTGAGTGTGATAAGGACATTATATAATAATCTAGTTATTAACCGATCACGGTGTGCCTGAACCAATTTTAAGGGTGAAAAATAGAATTTTTTAAAAAATTTAATAAATTGATTTTTTTTCTGCATTTAATTGATGAAAAACATTATAAAATTAAAAAAAGAATCGTAGGACATTAAAATTTCAACTTTTCAAAATAAAACTTTATAAAAAATATAATAAATTCCTAAAATATACTAAAGTCTTTGAAGTACGTCTTGAAATATACCTATCATCATACATGCCTATGTGAACACGACAACAAGACACAACAACACGTGAATGTAAACATTGATGGATTCTCTTACCTAATGTAAACATATCTAGAACAAGTTCCGTAAAAATAATTTTTTCAACCCATTAGTAGGCAAGATATCTTTGCCAATAGTGCATCGCGCAGTCTGCAGTTGTTTAGTGTTCTTGAATATTTTGACCAAGTGCGTTGTTGTGAAAAAATCGTAAAATATGTCTACAAAATCTAAAGACCATGCTGAAACTCATGATGAAAACCGTGCGAGAATTTGCCTTCTTTGTCTTAAAAAAAAAGAAACAATTGTTCAAGATTAGTAATCATTTGAAAAATCTTATTCAAAGGATTGTGAGCTATGATGCCAGATTATTCTACATTCAAATTAATAAATCAAAAAACCAGATCGAAAGAAGGTAATTTATGCGAATGCGACTTATGTAACTTAGTGAGAACACCAGGACACAGCAACTTCGTAAAAAACACATCAGATGCGAAAGAAAGAAATAAAACAAGATACTGCAAAAAGTGCCTTTCAGAATTAGTAGTAGAAAAATCACATTTTTCTTGTACATCGAAGCATTACGAACATCTAAAAGATCATATTATAAACGATATACCCCTAAAAGAAAAAGAACACTTGGTGTGTCATTTGATTAAAGTAATTTCAAATGAAAAAGCGACAAACCTTCAGGAAAATAAATCAGATAGAAATACTGTAATCGCTTTATCTCAGAAAAATGGAAAGCCTTTGAAAATTTCTTTGACTGAACAGCAATCAGAAAGCAAAAAACGGAAGCGTGTTTCTGCTGAAGATGTCTTAAAAATTAGAACAAGTTATGGGCTTTCAACGAATCAAGTACATGGTATCACAGCAGCTCTTCGCGTCGCTACGAATGACAGAAAATTATTTCAACCAGATTTAAAACAAAAATTAAAAACTTTGAACCATTCTCTTGATTTGTATTTCAGCATGAAAGAGTGTAAGGTGATTAACACTAAAAATAACGATACTCCAACTACTGCAGAAACTTTAGTTTTTTGCAATGATGTAAAAGGATTATTTCAGTTTGTTAAAGAAAAAATGGAAGTTGATGAAATGCATTTGAAATTCGGAATAGATAGTGGCGGAGGTTTTTTGAAAGTTTGACTTTCGATGCAATCTTTGGATGAATCAGAAGTTGGAAATGTAGAAGGTCGACA
This sequence comes from Andricus curvator, assembly GCA_932195095.1. Classification (NCBI taxonomy): domain Eukaryota; kingdom Metazoa; phylum Arthropoda; class Insecta; order Hymenoptera; family Cynipidae; genus Andricus; species Andricus curvator. Next base: position 47,609 of record CAKNYM010031816.1, read on the forward strand.
GAAGTATACCGAAGGCGTTGTCGCAAAAAAAGTTTAAGTATTCTGGCGTCAAGAAATTACTACTGCTTGGAATAGTGGCACATACACAAGAGAAATAAGAAAACGTTCTATTGATGTGGTCACTCTTAAAATTGAAGGATTTAAAAGGGACAATAGCAACTGATTTAAAACTTGCCAACGTGTTAATGGGCATCATGTCACATGCAAGCAGATTTCCTTGCACATGGTGTACTGCATCAAAGGATGAATTAAACACGTGTGGGGAATACAGAACTGTTGGAAAATGTAAGGAAAATTTTTTTGCGTGGCAAGACAGTGGAAGTAAAACATCATCTGCGAAGAAGTATAAAAATTGTACAAATACTCCTATAATTTTCTCAGAAAACGCTAGAACAGAAATATTAGAAATAATTCCACCGCCAGAACTACATCTGATTTTCGGGGTTGTGAACAAAATGTATAAACACATGCTGATGGAATTTGAAGATGAGAGTCTCCAATGGGCTAGGATGTGTAATGTTACTCGCGAGTGCTTTAAGGCTTTTCAATCCGTCGTTGATTCTTATTTTTCTTCAACATTAAACCCGAAATACGTAGATTGTATATCTGAGTTTGAGCGAAGTTACTGTGATTTGGATATTTCAATTAGACCTAAAGTTTACGCGGTTTTTTTTATGTCCCCGATTTTTGTTGTAAAGTTGAGAAAGGCCTTGGATTTTACAGTGAACAAGCCATATAATCTGTCCATTCGGATTTTAAAACGACCTGGGCTGAATATAAAGTTTCGAGCACACACCCTCATTACCCAAGTAACTTACTAAAAGCTGTACAAGAGTACAATGCCCGACATGTGTGAAAATTAAAAAAAAATTTCTCAGTATTGATATGGACTGATATTATATTTATTTACCATATTTCCTTAAATAAAGTGAAGAAAATAAAAGTGCATCACATTTTTTTGAAAATGTTTATTTTCAACCCATAAAAAACACTTTTCTCAAAAAATTGGATGTGCTATGACCTTGCATTCAACGTTGGTTCAGGCACACAGTGCGCTGAAAATGTCCGTAATTGAACGATTTTTTCGCACACTAGTTTTACGCTTTGGTTTCTTCCGTATTTTTTTATTTTTCTATTTTTTTACTACTATTGATTCTCTTTTTAGATTTCCTGTTTTTTACTCCTTTCCCCGTTCATAAGATTATCAATTTCATCCAATTCTTTTCTTTTCAATTTTTGACTAGCTTCCTTAAAACGAGCGTTAAATGTCTGCTTGAGTGGTACTTTGCTATCGACATCATTTAAAACGTTAACACCTATTCGAAGTGCCTCCTTACAACCTGTACGCGCACCTCGAGCTAGTATCGGCAGCACACGTCGAAAAAGCCCACCTAGAAAACTGCCGATTCCATGACCTCTCTGATAGGACGATCCGACATAAACTTTTGATATTCCCCCTCCACCTACTTGTGTTGTGTAGTAATCTACGTAATAACTCATTATTACTTGACCATTTAATGTTTTTTTCTTCTTCTCCTTCTCTAATCAATTTTTTTAAATAGAAGTGTCACTGTCAAAGTGCCAAACTCGAATGGTATAGGCAGTCCAACATGATCTCTTATGTCTATTTCTATCGTGCGAAATTCGGTATGAAGAAGTGAAATATAATTTGGAGATGAAAACTGTGTAACTTGTGTAGCTGCAAAAATGTAGTTTCGGGTATCGACAGGTATAATACGTAAGAGCGGTGTTTTTGCATCACCCGTGATGTGAGGTTCACAAATATCGCAATAAACAAACATTTTTTCGGGTAAACCACGTGCCAGACTTGGAGGGTGATTAGCATAATGATGATTATCTGATGTTAATTGTTGTGGTGCAAAACGAAGTATACGAGATATTTTTTCACTGATTGCAAGAAAATGCCGTCCCTTTATCTTACAATCGTCTTGACACATTTTTTCAACGTTGACATAACAATCTTTGTCTTTTTGGAAAATTAATCCCACGTGTTCTCGAGCAATCGGTGTTTGGTTTATACCTGCACTGTATTTATCTCTAATAGCTATGTCATTAAGCTCAGACAACTCGGCGTCCTCTTTAAGAACGTAAGGAAGCGAGTATTTTATAAGTAAATCTTCACCGTCAATTTTCGCTTCAGACATTTTTCTCTCGTAATTTTCATCATTTTTTTCTTCATTCATACTACTCGGTACATTCGTCATTAAAGCTATGCAATTTTCCATTCGATCAGGTAACTCATATCTTACATGAAGAAATGTTCTTGGAAATTGAATTTCTGTAAGTCCAACAGCCCAACGACCCTGTAAGCGTATTTCGTGAGGCAGTTGTGTAGTGAAGCGACTCGTAGTATTGTGCGGAAAATACTTCATACTACTATTGCTTGGTAAAATTAGGTGAAATTAATCGTCATTCATTGTAAATTTTTTAGATCAGTAGCAGGTATCCAGGAATTAAATTTATCAGAATATCCCATCCACTTGACAAGTAATTGTTTTTTAGACCCCCCCCCCCCTACCTATCACTTGTTCAATTATAAATTCTGTGTCATTAATATCAGTATCTTTCTTCACACCCCATAGTTCTCTCTCGTAAAGAAACTCCGTCTATATTTTCACCAGTCAGATCTTGTAACTCGTAAAAATATGTATTTTGTCTCACACCTTTAATTACTCGTTTTATCACAAAAATCTCTTCTGGCCATCCAGCTTCATAACCTTTCGCAAAGGCGCCTTTCGCTCTACTGATCCGTACGTAATCGGAGACCTTATATTTAGGCTTTTTACAACGCAGGGCTTTTCTACCGTACTTTCTTTGAATATTTAAACGGACGTGTGCTGCATTTTCCAAAGTCACCTCTGATGGTCGCATTCTCATATTAGAATGTCGCGAATTATTATAACCCTGTAAAATCTTTGGTAAAACATCAATGTAATGATGAGTATTACTATGAGTGAAATAGTGCCACATACGTTCTTTAAGTGTGCGATTGAATCGTTCGACCACAGCAGCCTTAACATTTGGATCACGTACGGCACGAAATTTTATCCCTGGATTTGATAAAAAAATTTTAAAATCTCCACCCAGAAGTTTTTTTCCTCTATCGGTCTGAAGACAGACGGGAAATCGTTTTTTATTTCTCTCGAGAATACATTCAAAAGCTTTTCTAACCTCGTTCACAGATTTATCTTTAAGAGGCTCACCACCAGCAGATACAAGTATCCATCGTTGGAATCTTTTAGAAGCCTTAAATCAACTAAATCTGCTTCCCATAAATCATCTATATTTGATATATCGTAATGTATTCTTCTGAAACGTCGATGAATTGGTATGTGTAGATTATATGTATCTTGCGATGTTGACCAATCAACTACTTTTGCACGTGAGACTCTTCCACGCACAGCGCTTGCGAGTTTTTTAATACCCGCGTAAGAGGCTTCATGAGACGGGTCAAAATATATTTCTCCTAATAATTTCATGGTTTTAGAAACAATGTTTTCCGCTGACTACTACTTCTTCTCGTCCCTTGAGATTTAGCTGAACCCGTGCTGCGAGGTGTTGCTCGCTTCCTACTTCTACCTGGGATGTCAGTGATACTTGTCTATACCTCGTTACTACTAATGCTGCCTTCTTCTTCTTCTTCTGTCATTAGCGAGTCATAAAGTCTAGATAGTTTGGGACAACGCCGACTACCTGTCTCTCTCGAAGAGATTATGTCTTCTTTCCAGTATTCTCTATTTCCGACAATCTCTCTAGACATGCCGATTTCACGAAGGATCATGGCAAACTGGCCTCGCCCCGCAGGTTTTATCTTTTTCCTCAACCTCAGAGCATCGTTTATTAGATCTCTAATATTTGCATTTATTACGGATTTAACATCTATAAAGAGAGAACCATCTGAAGCGAATTTTACACGTTTTTCTACATCTGGTTTACAAAGTCGTTGGATTGAAACAAAATTTCTTTATTTCTAAAAGATTTTGGAATAGTTGCAATAATATCATCAATATTTTTAAAATAGTCTTCCCCCTCATCATCATGATTATCATTAATATTGCTTGCAAACCCCATATTTTTATCTCTCTGATTATCCTGCCCTTTATTCGGGTTTTTATGCTTCCATGTTTCCTGGGTAAAAAATAAAATTTTTTGTAAAACTTGATACATTTTCCATTTCTCATGCTCATCTTTTAAGAATGGAGAATGTAATATTTGACTAATTTCAGCATCGAGCCTGATCATATGTTAATATTACCTGGAGTTTGCGTCGTATTGTTGAGATTGTGAACTTTGTAGTTAGTACCAGTGAAGATATTATCTACAGGATTCATCGAAGAAGAGTGCGCTTTCGTATTTCCAGTATTAGTCTGTGAGCCGGAACCTCGTTGTAGAAATTTTTCTACCTCTCGCTTGGCACCAAAATCATCTTTTTCGAATGTTCCATAATTGGTAAGTGGAAAAAGGATACTGACTCTCGTGAATTAGCTGACGTGAAAATATTTGAGAGAAGACTACCGATAATCGGTGCGAGTAATAGCGGTAAAAATCCACCCTTCTGAATGATAAAACGTTTTTTATTTTTCCAAGTACCTTTCGATGCCACCAATTTTCTTCAAGTATGTTTATGCTTTTTTAACTTGTGTTTTTCATCTATTTTCAAGGGCATATTCCCCGCCAAAATATTTAAAGCACACTCGCATATACATTTTACGAGTTTTGCATTAGCCGTGGTCAGAATCGCTTTTCGTTGAGTACGATCGAGGCGACAGAGTGCATGTAATGCTGCTGTGTTTTTTTTCACCAATGTGGTTACGTGCACTCGACGCCATTACCGACGTACAACTGGTATCTCATCAATTCGAGCACCTCCTTTTATATTTTTGATAGGTATGTACGCATATGAAAAACCGGCGGTTGGAAAGATATTTGTTCTAAAACAACAATTATCGGGTGTAGACTGTTTTAAATCGAGAAGCAGGTAACCATGAGGTTTAGATGTTGCTTCCTGATAGGCTTCTTGTGAAAAACGAGGATTTTTTGGATATATTTGTCGAGCAAGATGCTGAAATTGAGCTCAGTCTCGAGGATTTTTAAAAACAACAATATAATTCCTATTGAGTGATATATCCCTTTGGCCATGGCCCTGGTGAAATAAATTTTTCGAGATGAAGATAACACTAAGATTTTTGTGGTGACTGCCTTTAGTGAAAAGATCTACAATTGTATTGTTGGAAGATTCACGCATAAGAACATCATTAGAATAATGAGCCGGCTGGGGTAATCCTTCTAGAAATTCTATGGTTTTGCCGTATTCAGAATAACCCGGCTGCCATGCTGAATAGTAAAAAAGAACACGTTCAAAATGTGCATCACACATGACATCGATGTAGCTTAAGAATTTTTTGACTAAACAAGTTTTCCCGCATCCACTTGGTCCGCAAACCATGACAGTGAAAGGATGTTGCCAACGAGGGTCCATTTTCTATACTGATATATAATTCACTATAGTTCATCATTTATAGTAAAATAACACAGTTAAAAAAGTATTTTCTGAAAACTGATCAGCTTGTAACCGCGGCCAGTGTGGAACCTATATAAGCTTTTTTCGGTTCCACACCCGCGAAACTATATAAGCTTTTTCTGGTTCCGCGCACGGGCCAGGCTTTTTAAGTTTATTGGAGTTTATGATGTTTTTAGTCCCTCAAACACTTTTCAAGTTGAAGAAGTAAAAACCTTTACAACCTGATCTCGTGTGGATTTTTCAAGGTGCTACCTGCTCAATTTGAACAACTAAAAGCCTTTAAAATCTGTTTTCAAGTGCCCATGGCAAAATACTATCTTATCTTAATTGATCTGCGGTCTTAACCCCATATACTTTCGCACGCTAGGATGGTTTAGGAAAATGGAAAAAATGTCATATTAGTTAAAAGCATTTGTATTTCAGTTTTGGAAAGTGGTTGTAGATAACAGTTTAAAATTTTTTTTAACAATGTCAAGTAACACTTTCATTTCAAAAATGCATACACATACTCTCACATAGTACACACGCGCAGACACACACACGGAGAGAAATATACTTTTGGTCGGTGATATTAAATTTAGACAAGCATTTTTGATCATCAAAAATCATAAAATTTATTACTAAAATTTTGTCTGAGCTATTTTTGGTATAAAACTAAAAAATGTTTTTTCTAAAAAAGAATTATTATAAAACATATTTCAGGTATATTTTGAAATTAAATGTGTGGACAAAAGCTGTGACAAAACTTTTTAAGTGTCATTAAGCTTTTTTTAATATTTTACACAAATTAATTATCTTTCATTTCGTTTGAGATATGACCATTTGGAATACATGATATTTCATAAAATACAAGTTCAAAATGTGAATTTACAAATTCCGGCGATAATTTGGACTTTGGCTGCTGCTTAAAGTACTCAAATTTCACATTTACCATTTGACGCACAAATTCACTGGATGGCCTGTGTATTTTCTCCGCCAAAAAATAAGCACTCAATTCTTCCGTGAAAATATCCTCTCCATACTCCTGATGTGTTCATAAATGCAAACGACGATGTTGACGAGACCTTGAAATGCGGGTGCTTGAAGAAAAATGCCGGGGATATAGAGTTTCTCATTTTTTCCTTGCATCTCGTTATTTGCTGCTGAGACTGCTGTTGTTGTCTTGTTCTCTACAATATTCTCGATTAAAATAGCTTTTGCATTATACGATGTTGTAAAAAACAAGTTATATCGTCCAATTTCAATCGGTTGAAAACGGAATACGTGGTTATAGCTGCTGCATCGATCTGCCAAGTAGGAGCAAACGAGATCGAATTTTTGTTGCAATTGAAGCCATTCATCACGATTCAAGGATATTCCATGAGATTTGTTATCCGAAAGACGTATAACTGGTTCAAAAGAGCCGTCGGATTGAATCTCCAAACCAAGAATAACCTTTTTCGAAGAGGAGTTATTCAATTCGTAGATTGTTGCAAGAATCAGAGTTTGCCGAGGTGAATATTTTGCTTTTTTCACTGTTACACTTTCAGATGAAACAAAATTATTGTTACTTTTGTTACTAGGATGTCTTAAATATTGTTCTTTGACGATATCGGAATTATCATATTTAACTCACCGTTTAGGTGCTTTTAAACATCCGTACGGCCAGAAACACTGTAAATAATTAAAATCGAATTATTTTTTAATTAATCAAAATGTATTTAGATATTTTTTTATGCAGACATAAGCTATTATGTCGACAAAAAAGGAGAGTTTCACGCACATCAGATGTCACTTGAGACAGGAGGAGACGGGACGTTGGAAAGGGGTACGGATTTGACCAACATTATTTTTGTGACCAGTCAAAGGGGTGCCTTCTTGCCCCCACCAGACGTTGGAAACGGGTAGGTGTTTAATCAACATTATTTCTGTGACCAGTACATATCTATTTTTTATTTTTGTGACATACATATCTCGATTGCAATTAATAGCCAAGGGCGTCCTCCCGTCTCAACTGATAGCTGATGTGCATAAAACTCTTCTTTTTTTTCGATATAATAGCTTATGTCGGCATAAAAAAAATATCTAAATAAATTTTGATTTATTAAAAAACCATTCAATTTTAATTATTTACAGTGTTTCTGGTCGTATGGATGTTTAAAAGCACTTAAGCGGTGAGTTAAATATGATCAAATCGCTTCATTTATCATTCAATTAAAGATTATAATAGTTTGTTGCCGAAAATATTTTTTCCAGCCAAAACAGAGGTGACGCCCTTATTCTGCAATTGCGCCCACTGTTATAGAGCGTTATAGACTACATTTTTGCAGTTCTTGTAATTGAAAAATGCTTTTTTGTCTTTTTAGTCGTAAAAAATACAAGTGACCTTCTTCTTGCGATTTATAGCAGTGTAAATCCAGTAGTGAATCAGTCAAATTTAGCTCAAATTTTCTGTCATGTCGGTGTCATTTACTGAAAATTTCAGTGAGATTTCACTGATTGAAAATAGTGAATTTTGAATGAGAATCAGGGACATTTTAGTGATTCAGTTTTGAAGTTTCAATATATTCAAGTGTTATAAAAAATGAGCAATAAATGCCTAACGATAGTCAAGTAGAATAAAAAAATCAATATTGATTTAAAAATTTAAAAATTTTAAATTTAATTGAAAATTTATTAAAAAATAAAAAATTTATTCTAAAATTGAAAAATTAAAAACTTATTTGAAAATTAGAAATTAATTAAAAAATTAAAAATTTATTTTAAAATTATAAATTTATTTAAAAATTTAAAATTTATTTAAAAATTAAAAATTTATTCAAAAATGGAAAATTTATTTAAATATTAAAAATTTATTTAAAAGCTAAAATTTATTCAAAAAATAAAAACAAATTTCATTTCAAATTTATTAAAAAATTATAAATTCATTTTTATTGTTTTGCATTATTTCATTATTAATATTATTAACAATTTGGCTTGAAAAGGGTCTATTAATGACCGAAACGTCGCCAAAATATTATTTTTTAAATCAATATTGATTTTTATTCTACTTGATAATCATATACCATTTATTGGTAATTCTTTAATCTACAAAAGATAGAAACTATGGAAATTTATTCAAGTGTTATTTTTTAATACAGTAGTGTTAGGTTTTCTACTGATGTCAATTATTAAGTAAACTACTAGCTTCCTTTTTATTTAAAAATAATATTTTACTGCTAGTATTTTTTACAAATCTAAATGTTTTTATGGTGGTTTTTTGGGATACAAATATTTTATCACGGTATTTATTTTCTACGTAGAAACTGCGTCATCGTCTGCGCCGTGCGTTCAGCGAGGTCAGGGTAGAAAAAGACCTCGTTCGTCCGAGAGCGAGCAAGACGCAATAGAACCATATCTCAGCGGAGAGGAGAGTCAGGACGATATAGAGTCTAGTCAGGGTGGTGAGTTACTATCAAATTCAGAATTTCCAATGATATGTAGAAAAAATAAAAATTTTCCACATTTCGGTTTACAGGGTAGCGAAATGGAATTACGATTCCGCTACACACCTGACAAAACAATTTGTGCAATAAAGTGGCTCGAATTGGCGCGATTTGATCGGTATTAAATTCATATCCGATAGCTTTACACGGGACAATGCGGGTCTATCATTTCGATATGCACGTGATTGCCATTTTGAGGATTTATGGAATTTAATTTCCATGGTCAATCAGAGCGTCGACGAGTTCCGCATTGATGATAGTTTTAAATTAATAATCGATTGCGTAAATATCCCTGTGGTTAGTGGGTGAAGGAAATTGACCTGCGATGTACTTAAAAATGATATATTTTAAGTATATTCAATACCGACAATGTATGCCTCCCTCGTGCAATTGTTTGTGGCAAAATTTATAGGGAACGCGGTCAGATCACTACTGGGGATGAAAATGACGTTTGAAATCCCGTAAGAAGTCGAATTTCAACCTTTAAAAAAAGTTTAGCTCAGGAATTGTGTCAAAAGGCACTTGTCGATATTCCGGCAAAAGGATGTGGATTTTTGGAATTGGAAAAATTCCAAACATACCTGGTCACCTTGTCAACGAGGGTATTGCACTTATTGCATTTGATTTCAAAACCTTTGGCTGTGGTGAGGAACCCGCTTTTTCCAATGGTACTTCACGCTTCATCGAGAGAGTAGAGGTACCCATACATATTATACATCATTTGTGTAATAGTGATAGCAATCATTATCACACTGTTTTAAATTTATCTGGGGCTGCATCCTCTCGAGTGTTTTGTACGCCGTGTTATCACGTATGCTACTTAACCCAGAAATCGAGGTAAGGAATATCGTACCTGCAAACGACAAAATGCTGTACCTTTGCTGGGAATACAGAGAAGAGGCAGTCACACCTCTGCCTAATAGGAACGTCGTCACTGCAGCGTATACGACAGCACAAGCCCGATTAAAATTGTACGATTACTTATCGCAACTAGACCGACGTGTCTTGTACTATGACGCGGATTCCTGTGTATATATAGTTAAAAGTTTGTCATAAGGACAACCGCAGGATTTCGCCGGGAGCGGGTGCTAATCTGAAAAATTGCACCCGCTCCCAGCGAAATCGCGGTAAAATTTCAGCTGTAACCACGTCTCACGACCGTGAGATAGGTAGTTACAGTCTGCGACGAACTCAATACGATGGTCCGGCAAAAGTCTCGTGCACCCTGAGGACACGGAGCGACCCAAGGACGACCGCCTTCTGCATTTTCCCCGCAAGTGTCTCAGCATTTTTTTGACACGCAGGGATGCTTTTCAGGCTATTAACCAGTGAAACCTTGGCACTTCCAAGAGCGCCGATGATCAAGACGATTAGCTTAACAGAATATTCCGGGTATAACCGTCGCAACTCCCTTATAAGGTCTTTATACCTCTCTTTCTTTTCTTTCTCCTTGGCTGTGACGTTTTTGTCAGCTGGTGCCGAAAATTCGATAACGAACATGGTTCGTTTCTCGAAGTCAAGGAGAACTATGTCAGGCCTCGAGTGCGCAACAGAAACAATTGTCGAGAATATGAAGTTCCAGTATATGCGGCACTTCTCATTTTCGACAATTGACTCTATTTCTCTAGGAGCGTTTAGCGGAGAGGTATTTGGGCTAATGCCATAAGAGTGACAGAGATGGTAATAAAGCACTCTTAGTGCCGCATTGTGCCTTTGGATGTAGGTCGTTCCCGCATGAGTTGGACAACTAGATAGTATGTGTCCTAGATGCTCGGGGTGTGCATGACACGCTCTGCAACTATCATCGGGAATGTCTTGGCTCAAAATGTGGCGACGGTATGCTAGAGTGGAAATGACACCGTCTTGACATGCCAAAATGAAGCCCTCCGTGCCCGACTTCAATCCGGGTGATCTAAGGAAAGCAAACGTTAGCTCATACGACATCGACTGATCTTCCACATTTCTGTGGAAGATGCCGTGCATCCTCTTGTCGAGGAGCTGTTCGTGGAAGTTTTTCTCCTGTGCTTTCTTAATCCGGGCCTTCAGGAGTGAGTATTCAAGATGGATAAGATTTGATGCATTTTGCTCACCCCTAATATTGAAGTCAAGGCCGAGTGTTTCAGCAGCCTCCTCCGCTGCTTTGTACAGAAACGCCCCTTTTCCCACTTCTTCGTGTTTCCTGACCATTTTAAGAAGAGGGTCTTGTCCATTTGCAACTATATGTGCTGTACCCAGAATGAGTCTGTTGTGAAGACATTCAAGATTCAGTATTCCGCGACCACCTAGGCGGCGTGAGATGTAAAGTCGCGGAACAGAAGACTTAAGGTGCATGCTCTTGTTCATGTGCAAAACCTTTCGCGTCCCGATATCAAGGGATCTGAGCTCGTCCTTCGTCCATGGAACCACTCCAAATGAATAGAGTACTACCGGGACGGCAAGCATGTTCGTTGCAGATACTTTGTTTCTCGCCGACAGTTCGGAAGACCAAATCTGCCGGATGAGACGTTTGTATCTGCATCGGAGAGTATCCTTTATAGATGTCGCGTCCTGAATGCGGCTCTGTGGCACGCCCAGGTATGTATAGGTCTCTCCAGCGCAAAGGTGTCGTATAGCGCTTCTGTCAACGAGCTCAGGATCTTCGGGGATGCCATTAAGTTTTCCTTTCTTCAAATTAACCTTGGCGCATTTCTCTAACCCGAATTCCATTCCAATCTCTTGAGTGTACTCTTTGACAATTTTCAGAGCTAGATGTAGTTTCTCTTGATTCCTAGCATAGATCTTAAGATCATCCATGTAAAATACATGAGTGACCTTATGCTTTCAATTTCCAGGTTTTCCGCAGAGATACCCTTCGGAATGGCGAAGTGCGAGAGATAGTGGCAATAATGTGAGGCAAAAGAGGAGAGGGCTCATGGTGTCGCCCTGAAATACACCTCTCTGAAAGGTGATACTGTTAGTGATCACACGATGTTTTCCAGATGAGATAGTAAATCTGGTTTTCCAAAGCGGCATTAATGTCTCTATGCACCTCACGATGTGTGGATGAACCTTTAGGCTTCCCAACAGACAGATGATAAGTCTATGGGAGGTTGAATCGAAAGCTTTCCGGTAATCAATCCAGGCCATCGATAGAAATCGCTGATAGTATGCTGCGTCTTTACAGACACATCTATCGATGAGCAAGTTCTCCCGACATCCCGCTACGCCTTTCTTTGAGCCACGTTGTTCATACATCTCTCGCCATACAGGTCCAATTGTCCGAACAATCCTATCATTTAGGATAGCTGTGAAGATCTTATACAGTGTGTTCAGACAAGTTATTGGCCTGTAATTCTTAGGGTCAGCTAAGTTGCCCGTCTTCGGCAGGAGCAGTGTGCGCCCTTCCACCAACCACCCCGGAATAGGCTCTTCCGACTTTAGATATGAGGTAAAAATTCGGGCCAGATGCTGGTGGGTTGAAGGAAACTTCTTCCACCAGAAGGTCTTGATGCCATCTGGTCCCGGAGCGGAATAGTTCTTCATGCCTCTTAATACGTTTTTCACCTCCTCGGTAGTGATAGGTGGCCATTCCTCCTCAGCTGTGATGAGGGCATTGCACAGCTCCTTGAAGCTGTTTATGTTCTTTGAGCCTTCTTTAAGTGGATGTTGGACTTCGTAGACTTCTCTCCAAAATGCTTCGACCTCCTCTGGTTTGGGCGGATGGTCGACAGTAACTGGAGGGTCTTGGAAGAGTCGAGATGGGTCAGACGAAAACTGTTGATTTTCTCTGACCCACCTCTCTCTCCGCTCTAGACTTCTCCTAGCGTCAGATAGTACTCGTATTCTGTCAACAATATGCTGCCTGATGGTCAGTAGCTTTGACTTGTTGATTGTGTGATGACGGATCCGCAGTTCGCGCGTGAACTGTCGAACCTTGGCAGTGAAAGTCCTGCCAGATGTTATGTAGTCAATCACACACTGAATGCGGGACGCGTACTGTCTTGCCCAGCCTATCTTTGTGCTAAGTTGATGCATTCGTCTTTTGGTCTTATGATCAACCGTTGGTTTTGTTTTACGGTTTGCATCTGCCAAAGTTCTCGCTGCATTGTACACACTACAATTGATAGTCCAGAGGTCGGATTCTTCGGAAAAATCTCCACGAAGCTCATCATCCAGTTCAGTCAGATCTTTGGGCTTGGGAGAAACCTGAATGTTGATGTTTCTCCGGGTCTTGAAGCATCGTTCTCCATCTATTGGATGCCTGTTCGAGGCTGGTCTCAGTGTCGCCTCTCTTTCTCTGTTGCCGGCTTGTTCTGGCTGCGGTTGTGTAGGCGCTCCGCTTATATAACCCCTTTTCCGGAGGTCCTCGGCACGGTTTCGCAGCCGTTTTTGCGAAAAATCCGAGAGCTCTGGGTGTTTCTCGCACCACAGAGCATGCAGTCGCGCCATGTAACCTTTTCGTTCAGGGGCCATACTGGTATCATAGCACTCCAGCAGGTCGTCCCTGAGTCGATCCGTCCACTCAAAAGTAACGAGATTCCGCCCGTCAATCGCATTGACTCCGTCTTGATTGGCTCCCCCAACTCTAGGGTAGTCGGCATTGTTGTCCGACCCATTGTCGGGAGCCCTGCGCATTCGATTGTTTTGAACCGCACTTCCTACAACTATGTTTGGTGTTGTCATTGTTGTTTCCACGAGCAGCTAGGGAAAAGGGTTAGTCCATCCTTGTAGAGCCCCGCGTGCAAGGATAAGGCTCTGAGAGGAGTGCTATGATACCAGTATGTCCCCTGAACGAAAAGGTTACATGGCGCGACTGCATGATCTGTGGTACGAGAAACACCCAGAGCTCTCGGAATTTTTCGCAAAAACGTCTGCGAAACCGTGCCGCGTACCTCCGGAAAAGGGGTTATATAAGCGAAGCGCCTACACAACCGCAGCCAGAACAAGGTGGCAACAGAGAATGAGAGGCGACACTGAGACCAACCACGAACAGGCATCCAATAGAGGAAGAACGATGCTTCAAGACCCGGAGAAACATCAACATTCAGGTTTCTCCCAAGCCCAAAGAGCTGACTGAACTGGATGATGAGCTTCGTGGAGATTTTTCCGAGGAATCCGACCTCTGGACTATCAATTGTAGTGTGTACCAAAAGACGAATGCATCAACTGAGCACAAAGATAGGCTCGGCAAGACAGTACGCGTCCCGCATTCAGTGTGTGATTGACTACATAACATCTGGCAGGACTTTCACTGCCAAGGTTCGATAGTTTGCGCGCGAACTGCGGATCCGTCTTCACACAATCAACAAGTCAAAGCTACCGACCATCAGGCAGCATATTGTTGACAGAATACGAGTACTATCTAACGCTCGGAGAAGTCTAGAGCGGAGAGAGAGGTGGGTCAGAGAAAATCAACCGTTTTTGTCTGACTCATCTCGACTCTTCCAAGACCCTCCAGTTACTGTCGACCATCCGCCCACACCAGAGGAGGTCGAAGCATTTTGGAGACAAGTCTACGAAGTCCAACATCCACTTGAAGAAGGCTCAAAGAACATAAATAGCTTCAAGGAGCTGTGCAATTCCCTCATAACAGCTGAGGAGGCATGCCCACCTATCACTACCGAGGAGGTGAAAAACGTATTAAGAGGCATGAAGAACTATTCCGCTCCGGGACCAGATGGTATCAAGACCTTCTGGTGGAAGAAGTTTCCTTCAACCAACCAGCATCTGGCCCGAATTTTCACCTCAAATCTAAAGTCGGAAGAGCCTATTCCCGGGTGGTTGGTGGAAGGGCGCACAGTGCTCCTGCCGAAGACGGGCAACTTAGCTGACCCTAAGAATTACAGGCCAATAAGTTGTCTGAACACACTGTATAAGATCTTCACAGCTATCCTAAATGATAGGATTGTTCGGCCATTGGACCTGTGTGGCGAGAGATGTATGAACAACGTGGCTCAAAAAAAGGCGTAGCAGGATGTCGGGAGAACTTGCTCATCGATAGATGTGTCTGGAAAGACGCAGCATCCTATCAGCGACTTCTATCGATGGCCTGGATTGATTACCGGAAAGCTTTCGATTCAACCTCCCACAGACTTATCATCTGTCTGTTGGAAAGCCTAAAAGTTCATCCACACATCGTGAGGTGCATAGAGACATTAATGCCGCTATAGAAAACCAGATTTACTATCTCATCTGGGGAAAAAAACGTGTGATCACTAACAGTATCACCTTTCCGAGAGGTGCATTCCAGGGAGACACCATAAGCCCTCTCCTCTTTTGCCTCACATTATTGCCACTATCTCTCGCACTTCGCCATTCCGAAGGGTATCTCTGCGGCAAACCTGGAAACCGAAAGCATAAGGTCACTCATGTATTTTACATGGATGATCTTAAGATCTATGCTAGGAATCAAGAGAAACTACATCTAGCTCTAAAAATTGTCAAAGAGTACACTCAAGAGATTGGAATGGAGTTCGGGTTACAGAAATGCGCCAAGGTTAATTTGAAGAAAGAAAAACTTAATGGCCTCCCCGAAGATCCTGAACTCGTTGACAGAAGCGCTATACGACACCTTTGCGCTGCAGAGACCTATACATACCTGGGCGTGCCGCACAGACGCATTCAGGACGTGACATCTATAAAGGATACTCTCCGATGCAGATACAAACGTCTCATCCGACGGATATGTTCTTCCGAACTGTCGGCGAGGAACAAAGTATCTGCAACGAACATGCTTGCCGTGCCCGTAGTACTCTATTCATTTGGGGTAGTTCCATGGACGAAGGACGAGCTCAGATCCCTCGATATTGGGTCCCGAAAGGTCATGCACATGAAGAAAGGCATGCACCTCAAGTCTTCTGTTCCACGACTTTACATCTCACGCCGTCAAGGTGGTCGCGGAATACTGAATCTTGAATTTCTTCACAACAGGATTATTCTGAGTACAGTACATATCGTCGCAAATGGACAAGACCCTCTTCTTAAACTGGTCAGGAAACACGAAGAAGTGGGCAACGGGGCATTTCTGTACAAAGCAGCGGAGGAGGCTGCTGAAACACTCGGCCTTGACTTCAATATTAGGGGTGAGCAAAATGCATCAAATCTTATCCATCTTGAATAATCACTCCTGAAGGCCCGGATTAAGAAAGCACTGGAGAAAAACTTCCACGAACAGCTCCTCGACAAGAGGATGCATGGCATCTTCCACAGAAATGTGGTAGATCAGTCGATGTCGTATGAGCTACCATTTGCTTTCCTTAGATCACCCGGATTGAAGTCGGGCACGGAGGGCTTCATTTTGGCATGTTAAGACGGTGTCATTTCCACTCTAGCATACCGTCGCCACATTTTGAGCCAAGACATTCCCGATGATAGCTGCAGAGCGTGTCATGGACACCCCGAGCATATAGGACACATACTATCTAGTTGTCCAACTCATGCGGGAACGACCTACATCCAAAGGCACAATGCGGCACTAAGAGTGCTTTATTACCATCTCTGTCACTCTTATGGCACTAGCCCATATACCTCTCCGCTAAACGCTCCTAGAGAAATAAAGTCAATTGTCGAGAATGAGAAGTGCCGCATATACTGGAACCAGTTCTAGCTGACAAAAACGTCACATCCAAGGAGAAAGAAAAGAAAGAGAGGTATAAAGACCTTATAAGGGAGTTGCGACGGTTATACCTGGAATATTCTGTTAAGCTAATCGTCTTGATCAGCGGCGCTCCTGGAGGTGCGAAGGTTTCACTGGTTAATAGCCTGAAAAGCATCCCTGCGGGATGAAATTTACACGAGACTTTTGCCGGATCATCGTATTGAGTTCGTCGCAGACTGTAACCACCTATCCATGGTCGTGAGACGTGGTTACAGCTGAAATTTTACCGCGATTTCGCTGGGATCAGGTGCAATTTTTCAGATTAGCACCGTCTCCCGGCGAAATCCTGCGGTTGTGCTTATGACAAACTTTTATATATATATCACTCGCGGAACTCCGGGCGAATGCAACCCACCTGTGGGCTACCTCTTGGGGGATTGAAACGACGAACTCGAAAGAGATCACGGCAATGGTAGCTGTATACGCGCTTTCGTTTCAGGCGGACCAAAATTTTACGCGTATATAGCCCGTGCTGCAGATGGCAGCGAAACAGCAGTGTGTAAGGCTAAAGGTATATGTTTACATTCTCACAATTCTAAACTTGTGCATTTTGACTCTCTTCGGGGCCTTGTGATAGCCAATAAGGAACCGATTGAAATGTAGTCTCGGGCGATTGCGAACAACTCCCTTTCATCAAGTAGTCACTCGTGATGAGAAAAAGATCGGTAGAGTTGTAGATATGAAGAGATGTAAGGTAGACAATAACAATACGCTACCCTATGGCTATGAAACAACGTAGATCATTTCGCTACTATTGTAAATACCGACTTTTGTAGATAATTTTGTACAGTTTATTTTGAAAATTTGAATTTATTCGGATTTCTTTGCCACCCTTTAGAAATGTATCACTCTCATACACCTTCACAAATTGAGTAGGTATAAATTAAAATTTTTGATAGTCGACATAAATTTAACACTTATTTTTTTATTTTTACAGAAAATTCAATAGCAGTTACCACGTCAACCCATAGACCCATCGTTAGCTATTCTCTCCCACTGAATGAGTGGGACAATAGCTCAGGAGTATAGGAAGTCAGGGTATCACCTCAGAGATTCCGAAGAGAAATAGGATCTCTTGCGAGGCCTTACCCATACGCTCGTTCTGTCGCCTATCCAGATGGTTCAGTCTCTCCACCTCGTATTGATAGCGCCATACCACATACTTCAACTAAATCTGAACCAGCATCACTATTCGCAACTCCCTTCCTCCCAAATATCCCTCTTCGTAGCTTCCCATACCCATTAATACCCGAATTCCATAGAAATAGATCCCCCCCTCCATCCTATGCATCCCTTTTCCTTGATTATTGCTAACTTTTCGTCTTATGCATTTTCCCCGCAAGTGTCTCAGCATTTTGTTGACACGCAGGAATGCTTTTCGGGCTATTAACCAGTGAAACCTTGGCACCTCCAAGAGCGCCGATGATCAAGACGATTAGCTAGTTCCCGCATGAGTTGGACAACTAGATAGTATGTGTCCTAGATGCTCGGGGTGTGCATGACACGCTCTGCAGCTATCATCGGGAATTTCTGGGCTCAAAATGTGGCGACGATATGCTAGAGTGGAAATGACACCGTCTTGACATGCCAAAATGTAGCTCTCGGTGCCCGACTTCAATCCGGGTGATCTAAGGAAAGCAAATGGTAGCTCATACGACATCGACTGATCTACCACATTTCTGTGGAAGATGCCGTGCATCCTCTTGTCGAGGAGCTGTTCGTGGAAGTTTTTCTCCAGTGCTTTCTTAATCCGGGCCTTCAGGAGTGATTATTCAAGATGGATAAGATTTGATGCATTTTGCTCACCCCTAATATTGAAGTCGAGGCCGAGTGTTTCAGCAGCCTCCTCCGCTGCTTTGTACAGAAATGCCCCGTTGCCCACTTCTTCCTGTTTCCTGACCATTTTAAGAAGAGGGTCTTGTCCATTTGCGACGATATGTACTGTACTCAGAATAATCCTGATTTGAAGACATTCAAGATTCAGTATTCCGCGACCACCTTGACGGCGTGAGATGTAAAGTCGTGGAACAGAAGACTTAAGGTGCATGCTTTTGTTCATGTGCATGACTTTTCGGGACCCGATATTGAGGGATCTGAGCTCGTCCTTCGTCCATGGAACTACTCCAAATGAATAGAGTACTACGGGGACGGCAAGCATGTTCGTTGCAGATACTTTGTTCCTCGCCGACAGTTCGGAAAACCATATCCGTCGGATTAGACGTTTGTATCTGCATCGGAGAGTATCCTTTATAGATGTCACGTCCTGAGTGCGGCTCTGTGGCACGCCCAGGTATGTATAGGTCTCTCCAGCGCAAAGGTGTCGTATAGCGCTTCTGTCAACGAGCTCAGGATCTTCGGGGAGGCCATTAAGTTTTCCTTTCTTCAAATTAACCTTGGCGCATTTCTCTAACCCAAACTCCATTCCAATCTCTTGAGTGTACTCTTTGACCATTTTTAGAGCTAGATGTAGTTTCTCTTGAATCCTAGCATAGATCTTAAGATCATCCATGTAAAATACATGAGTGACCTTATGCTTTCGGTTTCCAGGTTTGCCGCAGAGATACCCTTCGGAATGGCGAAGTGCGAGAGATAGTGGCAATAATGTGAGGCAAAAGAGGAGAGGGCTTATGGTGTCGCCCTGGAACACACCTCTCGGAAAGGTGATACTGTTAGTGATCACACGTTTTTTCCCCCAGATGAGATAGTAAATCTGGTTTTCCAAAGCGGCATTAATGTCTCTATGCACCTCACGATGTGTGGATGAACTTTTAGGCTTTCCAACAGACAGATGATAAGTCTGTGGGAGGTTGAATCGAAAGCTTTCCGGTAATCAATCCAGGCCATCGATAGAAGTCGCTGATAGGATGCTGCGTCTTTCCAGACACATCTATCGATGAGCAAGTTCTCCCGACATCCTGCTACGCCTTTCTTTGAGCCACGTTGTTCATACATCTCTCGCCACACAGGTCCAATGGCCGAACAACCCTATCATTTAGGATAGCTGTGAAGATCTTATACAGTGTGTTCAGACAATTTATTGGCCTGTAATTCTTAGGGTCAGCTAAGTTGCCCGTCTTCGGCAGGAGCACTGTGCGCCCTTCCACCAACCACCCCGAAATAGGCTCTTCCTCCTCGGTAGTGATAGGTGGGCATTCCTCCTCAGCTGTTATGAGGGAATTGCACAGCTCCTTGAAGCTATTTATGTTCTTTGAGCCTTCTTCAAGTGGATGTTGGACTTCGTAGACTTCTCTCCAAAATGCTTCGACCTCCTCTGGTGTGGGCGGATGGTCGACAGTAACTGGAGGGTCTTGGAAGAGTCGAGATGGGTCAGACAAAAACGGTTAATTTTCTCTGACCCACCTCTCTCTCCGCTCTAGACCTCTCCTAGCGTTAGATAGTACTCGCATTCTGTCAACAATATGCTGCCTGATGGTCAGTAGCTTTGACTTGTTGATTGTGTGAAGACGGATCCGCAGTTCGCGCGCAAACTGTCGAACCTTGGCAGTGAAAGTCCTGCCAGATTTTATGTAGTCAATCACACACTGAATGCGGGACGCGTACTGTCTTCCCAGCCTATCTTTGTGCTAAGTTGATGCATTCGTCTTTTGGTCTTATGATCAACCGTTGGTTTTGTTTTACGGTTTGCATCTGCCAACGTTCTCTCTGCATTGTACACACTACAATTGATAGTCCAGAGGTCGGATTCTTCGGAAAAATCTCCACGAAGCTCATCATCCAGTTCAGTCAGATCTTTGGGCTTGGGAGAAACATGAATTTTGATGTTTCTCCGGGTCTTGAAGAATCGTTCTTCCTCTAGTAGATGCCTGTTGGAGGTTGGTCTCAGTGTCGCCTCTCTTTCTCTGTTGCCAGATTGTTCTGGCTGCGGTTGTGTAGGCACTCCGCTTATATAACCCCTTTTCCAGAGGTCCTCGGCTCGGTTTCGCAGACGTTTTTGCGAAAAATCCGAGACCTCTGGGTGTTTCTCGCACCACAGAGCATGCATTCGCGCCATGTAACCTTTTCGTTCAGGGGCCATACTGGTATCATAGCACTCCAGCAGGTCGTCCCTGAGTCGATCCGTCCACTTAAAAGTAATGAGATTCCGCCGGTCAATCGCACTGACTCCGTCTTGATTGGCTCCCCCAACTCTAGGGTAGTCGGCATTGTTGTCCGACCCATTGTCGGGAGCCCTGCGCATTCGATTTTTTTGAACCGCACTTCCTACAACTATGTTTGGTGTTGTCATTGCTGTTCCCATGAGCAGCTAGGGAAAAGGGTTCGTCCATCCTTGTAGAGCCCCGCGTGCAAGGATAAGGCTGATACTCTGAGAGGTCGCCAGGTATCCCAGAGTCACCGTTTAAGACACCTCACCCAGGTGCCATTCAGCTTCCGGCACGGTTGTTACGCCTTCACTTAGGAGTTATTCCTTCGGGACCATCCCTGGACAATTGTCCGCGACTGCTTATTAATTATTGTAACTATATTCAGCAGAAACCCTTGGTACAGGAACCCTCTATCCGCAACCCGAGGACGCGTTCGGTGGCTTTGTCATAGGCCCTTCGGTTGGATTCCCAAGGAATCAAAACCGAATATATATGAGTTATTCTTTCTCATCGAGTGATCCCCTACAAGCCAAAATTCGTTTGGTCCAATAAAGGTCTATAGGTGGTCAATCGAAAGATCTTGAAGTCTACTTTAAAAATCCGAGTCGTCTTTTTATCGAAACATCATGGCCGATCAAATATGGCCGCCAAAACCACGTGACCTGCACTTTTTTTTTACTAAATTGATTATAAAACAAGCATCATCAACCCTGTTGAGGCCTGCAACTTCCCAAATGGAAGGTCTTGAACTCTACTTTCAAAGCCCACTTAGTACAGATTTTTTCGTTTAGAGTGAAATGCAATATGGCCGCCAAAACCACGTGGCAAGTGGCGACTCTTGAAAAATCAATAGATTTTCACAAAATTTGGTACCCGGGGGTTTTTGGGCTCGCTGATTACGAATCAGTTTACGTCAGTTTTGTGAAGAGCGGCGAGTCATGAAACATTGACGCCACCTCTGCGACGCCCTGTCTGCTCGTTGCCTGTTATTAATTTGCATATAAAAACTCGTGGCATGTCATAACTTTCTCGTATATTTACCGTATTTTATTCATTTACGGATAAATGTGTTATAAAAATTGGGGGGGGGGGGCATCGATCTATAGCACTGAACTCTCGATCAGAGTACGACTCAAAAAGGAAGTTTTAGCTCCGGATGAAACGGTTATAGCGGTAAGTATTACGATTTGTTTACACCGATGTCATTTAACGTAAAATAATCGAATAGCTCTGACGGTTTCATGACTACAATGATTTTTAAATTTTGATATATTCTTCTTGTTGCCAAACTTTTAGATTATTGTGATAGTGTATAGAATTATAGCTTAAATAGTTTTTTTATTTATTTTAAAAACATTTTAAGACGCTTACTATCTTTAAGAAAAATGCAAAAGTAACATTAATGACAGTTTTGAATTATCGCTGATTTTCGACATTTATGTACAATTACATTAATTTATTAATAAATTCAAGTATTGTTGTATTTTATTACTCTCCCTTTTACGGGTTTGAGGGCTCCGTTCCCTTTACATCTTTTACAATTTCACTTAACCACTATGCCTTATGCTTATCTTAATCTATAATCGCTTCGCCTTTTTATTATTAACAAGTTATTAACTATTATCTTACTAGCTAATAACTATTATCTAGCAAATGCGCGAGACCTTCCAGGGCTTCCGTTTCCTCTTACCATTACTCTTCAAGCTTTTAAAAGACACGCAACACTAATTTTCCATATCCATGTTTGAATTTTGATTTTCTCCCCTCCCATGCATTCTCTCTTCCCTTCTCTCTTCCAAGCTCTTAATCCACTTTTCCCCTTGTCCACAACCGCTCAGTATCCACCTAACTTTATTTACCACGCTCTTTCGCCCTTCCTCTTCCCCTGTACATCTCTCCAACACGTGCTCCCAAGATTCCCTTTCATACCCACATACCCTACACACTTTCATTTCTTCAGTCATCCAATATTTACACTCATTCATACCTTCTCCCATTCTGAAACGTATCATCCTGGACCACCTGCACTCCTTGTTCAACAGACCATACCAGTGAATCAAACAGCCATACTCTCATCTTCCAGTCCTCTTTGAATCTTCGTTTTCCAATCCCCCACACTTGACCCATCACCTTACTCGCACTTTCGATCCTTTTTTTCACTTGCAGCTCACTTCCACCTCCCGCTGCGAACCAGAATCCTAAATAACAAAATTCTTCTACCATTTCCACCATTTCCCCATTTATCTTCCATCCATACTTTACTTCATTCTTTCTCTTCCTGAAACATACTATCTTTGTCTTCGTCACATTTATTGTCAAGTCTTTCGCTCTCACGTACTCTTCGAATCCTTTCATTAGCAAGTTCATTCCACTTTCATTCTCTGCTAGAAGCACCGCATCGTCCGCGTACGCTAACGAGTATATTCTCTTATTTCCTAGAACTTATTTCCTAGAACAGTTTTGTATTATCGCTGATTTTCGACATTTATGTACAATTACATTAATTTATTAATAAATTCAAGTATTGAAGTAAATTATAATTGTAACATAATGATTTTCTTGCAGTCAGAATAGTACAAGAAACCTAAATTAAAAGAAGGATAATTTTGCTAAAAAGGAAGTCGCCAAATTTTGTAAAACGTAGTTTTGCTCAATTGTATATAATAAATTATTATGCTCTGTCTGCATAATAATTGCTATACCTTTATCGTAATATATTTGTAAATAATTTAATAATTATATTCATTTAAATAAATTAACCGGGCATTTATTAATCCTATATACCCTCCTACTGTCTTTACTCCATGTTTAATTTATATCACCATCTTTTAAGTCAATTTTTAAATAAATACATAGATGACTAAATGTACAGTAAAGTTAATAGCTTTAATACTGATAATCTCTACAGCCGTTTCACGGTCAACACAATATACTGAATATTAAAAATTGTGATTTTCATCATTTCTTGTATATTTTTATTATAATGTAATAATACATTAGGACGAGGGGTTGACAACTCGACCGATTGGGTGTACACCTACTTCTGACTTCAAGATACTTCAGGATATTTCAATGACTTCAGAAGATTGCACTGACTTCAGGAGATTTCAAGTGACTTCAGAAGAATTCAAGTGACTTCATGGGAATTCACGTGACTTCAAGTGACTTCGTGTGACTTCATGTGAATGCAAATGACTTGAGATATTTCAGGGGATTTCAAGTGACTTCAGGAGAATTCAAGTGACTTCAAGTGAATTCAGGTGATTTCAAGTGACTTCACGTGAATTCATGTGACTTCATATGGATTCAAATGGCTTCAGATATTTCGGGAGATTTCAAGTGACTTCATGAGCATTCAAGTCACTTCAAAGGGGCCGTCCATATACCACGTGGACAATTTTTTACTACATCTTCACCCCCGCCCCACCCCTCCTGGACAAGCGTGGACTTTTGACGAACCATCTTCCCCTGTCTCCTCTGTCCCGGTGGACTTATTTCATATTTTACGAAAATATGGATATTCTTGGTATTAAAAACAAAAAAAAGCTTAAAAACATAAGTTTCACGATACAAAGTAAGAAGGCCAAACAAAAATTACTGAACATTTTTTTAGTTCTTTACGTGTTTCCAAAAAGAAATCCGCAGATTCAGGAAAACGGGAGTCCACGTTAAAGTAGTCCAAAAATGCGTTGGAAAATTGTTTTTTCGAATTTTCATGCATATCGCTCGAATCCACAAAAAAATAAATGCGTTTAAAAAAAATGATGTTCAGATTTGTGAGTGATTCTAAACCAATCTATTTAGATTATTACATTTTCCGAAAAGTGAGGTAGTTTGATGTCTGGTTTTTAATTGTGAATCTTTTGCATGCGTATTTTGCATACAATTATTCATGAAAAAGTATATTTCTTTTCGACCTTCAATAAAAAATGATATTTCGGGTTTCCGCTAGTCCCATGAAGTTTAACACATATCTCCCAGAAGAAAAAAATACGTTTTTGTACATTTTATTCAGAATTGTCAATATTAGGTCAATCGAGTTGAAACTCAACATTGCTCTTCACAATTAGCTATAGAATACAAATAAATCATTAGTTTTTAAATATTACCCCCATATGTTTGTTTTATAAGGTCCCAAAAACAGCCCATAAGTAAAAAATTGGGTTTTGCGAATTGCTGGCGCTAATTATGATTTTTTCAGATTTTTTTTTAACAAATTGTTTCTAATACATAAAATACTACTTCTCTCTGATAATTAGATGTTTACATGCATTTTTTAAATAAATTATCATTACTTTTAGCGATTTTCTCTTAGAGTATAGTTAGAAAGTCGCGGTTTTAGTTAAGAACAAATAATACATAAACAATAGAGAGAATAATTTTTAAAACAATCTTTCATTTTGTGAATATATTTTTCTGAAATGAAACAGATATTTAAAATATTATTCATAATAAATTGTATAAACAATTATGTTTATTAACTCACATTATGATCTCACTAAGTAAAAAATAGGCAAAAAGTCAACAAATTTCAGAAATAACCGCAACTATGTAGCATTATTATAGGGGAAGATAGTTAAAAACAATAATAATGTTTTTAAAATTATTTTTGTTGAATTTCAGTCACTATTACCATACTCTAAGTTAAAAGTAGAAGAAGAGAATATTAATAAAAATAATAACAACTTGTTTAAACAATTATGTTTGTTAACTTGATTTAATTATTACCCTACTATAATTTGAAAGTGAACCAAAAGTGGAAAATTTTAGAATAAACTGCAACTTTCTAGCATTATTCTAAGAGAATATTATTTTAAATATTAAATTGTTTAAACAATTACTTCTGTTCAATTCAATTGATTATTGCCTCGCTCTAACTGAAAAGTTGAGAATCAGTACAAAAATTCAAATAAAACCACGACTTTTTAACTCCATTCTAAGATAAAATGGCTATAAACAATAATGAATTGTTTGAAAAATTCATTTAAACATCAAATTATCACAATAAAGTAATATTTTATGTATTAGAAACAGTGTTTACCAAAAGAAGCCTCAAACAAAATAATAGCCAGCGCCAGAAACTCGCAATACCCAATTTGGTGTTTATTTGGGACCCTATAAAACAGACTTATGTGGGTGAATTTCAAAAAGTAATTTCTTATTCGTATTCTATAGCTAATTCTGTAGAAAATTTTTCAAGGTCAACTCGATACACCGAATGTTGACGATTCTGAATAAAATATACAAAAACGTTTTGCTTTCTAATGAAAAATACGTGATAAACTATACGGGGCTTGCGGAGCCTCTGAATATCATTTTTTTCAAACGCATCTATTTTTTTTTTTATTTGAACAAATTTGCGGGCGATGCATGAAAATTGAAAAAAAAAAACAAATTTTGGATCACCTTAGTCCACGTGGAATTTGGATAGACCCATTCGGCGTGACCGCAAATGAATTTAGGTAATTTCCAGTGATTTCACATGAATTCACGTGACTTAAGGTGAATTCACGTGACTTCATGTGAATTCAAATGACTTCAAGTGACTTCAAGTGAATTCAAGTGACTACAAGTGAATTCAAGTGAGTTCAAGTGACTTCAAGTGAATTCAAGTGACTTCAGATATTTCAGGAGACTTCAGGAGATTTCATTACAAGTGTACACCTGACTTCACGAGTTGTCACCCCCTCGCATTAGGAGCATTCAAGTCATTAAAAATAGAGAAACTATTTTTTATATTATCATTTCAGAACATTTAGTTTATTGGTTTTAAACGTTAAAGACGTAATCTTTATATTTTACTATATGTATTCTACTTGAAAATTAAAAACCGACATTTCCAGTGTATGTAAGGTCTATTTTTTAATTCTAGATATTTTTTTAATTCTAGAAACACTTAATCCTTGCTTAATTCAAGTTCAAAGTTTCTAAATTATCCACATACGTCGAAAATATTGCAAAAAGGGCGAAAAATACTAAATCTCCCATGATTCTAATCAGCTTTAATTCAAATGTAGGGCGTCGCGCTAGTGGTGCCAGTATTTTATTTTCTGCCGTCCTTCAAAAAACTGACATAGAGTGCAGTTCCACCGACCAAGCTTCGGCGGCGTGGCGTCGCTTATACGTGAGTGGCGCGGCCTATCTTGCGCCTTGGAGGTGGAGGGAATACACAGGAGTAAGCGAGGAGTCCGATAGTGATATCCGCCTTCACTTTCCAACTTATGTATCTCCTCCACGTCTAAGCCACTGGATACGCCACGCCACTCTCGTATAAGCGACGCCACGCCGCCGAAGCTTGGTCGGTGGAACTGTACTCATAGCGCATTTGTATGGCGAGTCACCCCCCTGCGCTTACACCTAATGTATAATTCATATATATATATATATATATATATATATATATATATATATATGTGTGTGTGTGTTTGTGTTTGTGTATGTGTGTGTGTGATAAAACCCATTTTTTATACGATGAAATTTCTGCCTTATTTTATTTCAAATACTCATAAACCCCATCGTTTCCCAGTGGGCAAAGAAATTAAGGATGTCCTAGAGACATCTTTGGGACATCCCTAAGACGTATTTAGATGAAATTTTTTAATTTGATGAATAAATCTAATTTAATTTGTTTAAATGTAATTCTAATCTCTTTTATTTATCATCCCATTCCTTTAGAAATAGTATATTGTGCTACAAGTTGAAAAAGCGAGAGATTTAAAACGAGTGTGAAGTTAGCTACCCGAGCGGAGCGAGGGTGGCTACACGGAGAAAAAAATATGCCTATAATAGTAAGAGCACTAGTCATGCTTTTGTCGTAGGTTTCATTCTTGCTATCTTGGTACAAAATTCATTCATTTTAAGCAGGAATCCCTTTATCCTAAAAAAGTACAAAGCTTCATGCTTTTAAAGCCGTTATCCCTTGCGAA
>CAKNYM010031817.1:9083-21327 GCA_932195095.1 Andricus curvator
TTGTCATCCGGCATAATAAATTGCAATCCACATGTTCTTCTCTTGTATATACCATTAAACCATTTCCCTTTCAGGGTAGGCGTGACACTACCCGATTCGGGTAGTGTTTCTAGGTTTTTCTTGTAGTTATAAATAACTACAAGTGTGGGCTCACCACACCCACGATGTGCCAACAGCACTCACGTCAGTATTCTTGAATGGTCACCCATCCAAGTACTAACCGCGTCCAACGCTGCTTAACTTCAGTGATCTGATGAGAACTGGGTTTTTCAGCGTGGTATGGCCGTTGGCCATTGTAATCCAGCGTAATTCAAGTAATGTACTTGTAATCCAGCATAATCCACATATAATCCAGATTAATCCACTTGCTAACTAGACAATTCGGAGTAATCCACCTATAATCCACTTGTAATGCGAGACACTAAATTGTAATCCAAATGTTCTTCTCTTGCAATCTAGAGTAATTCAAGTAATTCGGAGTAATTTACTTGTAATCCAGAATAATCCACACCTAATTCAGATTAATCCACTTTTAATCCAGTTAACGAAGTAATCCGCCTATAATCCATGGCGGTACACTTTTAAATCAGCTTATTCAAAGTAATTTAGATAATCCACTTGTGATATGGAACATTAAATTGTAATCCACATGTTCTTCAGTTGTAATCCAGATCAATTCAAGTAATTTACTTATAATCCACATATAATCCAGCCTAATCCACTTGCTAACTAGTCAATTCGGAGTAATCCACCTATAATCCACTTGCGATCTGCGACACTGAATTGGAATCCACATGTTCTTCTCTTGTAATCCAGCGTAATTCGGAGTAATTTACTTGTAATTCAACATAATCCACATATAATCCAGCTTAATCCACTTGCTAAATAGTTAATTCGCAGAAATTCACCTTTAATCTACTTGCAACCGCGACACGGAATTGTAATCCACATGTTTTTTTTTTCACATGTTCTTCTCTTGTAATCCAGAATAATTCAATTAATGACGAGTAATTTACTTGTTATTGCAACATATAATCCAGCTTAATCCACTTTTAATCCAGTTAACGGAGTAATCCGCCTATAATCCACGGCGGTACACTTTTAAATCAGCTAATTCGAAGTAATTTATATAATCCACTTGTAATTTAGTTAATTATAAGTACTCCTCTTTGAATACTGAGTGATCTACTTGTAATACAGAGTAATCCACTTATAATCAAGCAAAATCCACCTCTAATCCATAGTAATCCATTTGTATCCAGAGTAATTCAGAGTGATCTATTTGTAATCCACTTGCCACCCGGCACATTAAATTGTAATCCACATGTTCTTCACTTGTAATCCTGCTTAATTCAAGTAATTTACTTGTAATCCAGCATAATCCACGTATAATCCAGCCCAATCCACTTGCTAACTAGTCAATTCGGAGTAACCCACCTATAATCCACTTGCAATCCGCCACACTGAATTGGAATCAGGGTGGCGACTTGACCGGGAAACCGGGAAAGACCGGGAAAAGACCTGGAATTTTATTGACCGGGAAAAAACCGGGAAATGACCGGGAATTTAATTTAAAAACCGGGAATTTACTTCTGATTATAGAAAAATTCAAGAAATATAATTTCACTTGGAACAGGGAATTTTTTACATGGAATGGGCATTTTTTAAAGGAATTATAATTCGGATTTAGAAAAAAGGAATTTTCAAAAATCCCTCTTCCAAGTCAGAATTCATCACAATTTGAAAGTTCCCAATTTAAATTTTAGGTAATAAAAGTACTTCAAGCAGTTTTCAGAGTAGAAGTAGAATTTCAAAGAAGAAATATTTCTGTATTATAATAGAAATTTTTTTTACATTGTTCGTTGCGAATTCATCATTTTTTAGTTAGAAATTCAACTAATGGTTTAAAAGTTAAACTTTTGTTAAAAATTAATTTATCTTTTTTTGATGAAAATTCAACTATTTGGTTGAAAATTGATATTTTTCATTTAATAATTCAACTATTTGTTTGAAAATGTATGTACTTTGTGGAAAATTCATCTATTTTTGTAGACAATTAAACCAGTTAAAGATTCATCATTTCAGTTGAAGATTCATCATTTTATTTGAAAATTCACCAGTTTGGTTGAAAATTAATTTCTTTAAACGAAAACTTAACTGTTCCATTCTGAGTTGAAAATTAAAATTTTCAAGTTCGGAATTCCACAATTTGGATAAAAATTTGTCTTTCTAATTGAAAATTTAACTATTCCGATGAAAATTCATGTATTTTGTTAAAAAATAGATTTTTTTGTTGGTAAAAAATTATCTTATTTTTCTTTGAAAGTTAATCTTCTTGTTTAAAAATTATTCTTTTCGGTTAAAAATTCAAGTATTCCAGTCAAATATTTATTATTTTAGTTGAAAATTCATCTTTCAGGTTTGAAATAAAATTATTTGGTTGAAAGTTAAGCTCTTTGTTAAAAATTGTTTTTTTTTTTAGTTGAAAATCCATCGTTTTAAATAAAAATTCATTTCTTTGGTTGAAAAATGAGCTGTTTGATTGAAAATTTCTTTTTTCTTTAGATGTTTTTCGGTTGAAAATTATTTTTGTTTATTCAACTGAAAATGTAACTATTAATCCAGTTGAATATTTCATAATTTTAGTTCAAAATTCATGTCTTTGGTTGAACATTCATTTTTGACTAAAAATTTGATTATTCAAGTTTTGGTTGAAAAATTATCTTTGTTAGTTGAAAATTCGTCTTTTTTGGTAGAAATTAATCTACTTGGTTGAAAATTAATCTTTTTGGTCAAAAATTCAATTATTCTAGTTAATGATTCATCATTTCAGTTAAAAATTCATCTTTCTGGTTTGAAATTCAACTATTGCAGTTAAATATTTACAATTTTATTTGAAAATTCATCACTTTGTTTGAAAATGTAACTATTATTTTGAAATTTAGTTTTTGTTTTTGTTAAAAGTTAGTTTTTTTTTGTTGAAACTAATTTTTTTAACTTGAAATTTAATTATTAAAGTTTTGGTTGACAATTTATCTTTTTTTAGTAAAAATTAATTTTTTGGTTTGAAAATTGAACTATTTCAGTTAAAGATTCATTGTTTTAGTTGAAAACTCTTATGTTTGGTTTACAAATAATTTTTTAAACTAAAAATGTTACTATTCCATTTTCGATTGAAAATTATTATTTTTTCAGTTCAAAATTTAACTATTTGGTTGAAAATTTGTCTTCTTTTATTAAAACTTCAAACCTTTCTTTAAAAGTTAATGTATTTGGTTGAAAAATTGTATTTTTGGGTAGAAAATTAATCTTTTTATTTAAAATGTAATCTTCTTTAAAAATTCGTCTTTTTGGTTGAAAATTCGAGTGTTCCAGTTAGATATTTATCATTTTGGTTGAAAATTTATCTTTTTGGTTTAAAATTTAACTATTCCAGATAAAGATTCATAATTTGATTTGAAAATTCATCACTTTGGTTGAAAATTGAACTATTTTGTTGAAAGTCCGTTTTTTTTGTTGAAAATTAATTTTTTTAACTGAAAGTTTAACTGTTCAATTTTTTTGTAAAAAATTGATATTTTTTAGTGGAAAATTTAAGTATTTTTTTCAAAATTCATTTATTTTGCAACATTTTGCTCTGTTGTGTTAAAAGATGACCGGGGAAAATCGGGAAATGACCGGGAATTTGAAATCGGCCGCCGAATCGCCACCCTGGGAATCCACATTTTCTTCTCTTGTAATCCCGAGTAATTCAAGTAATTCAAAGTAATTTACTTGTAATCCAGTATAATCCACATCTAATTCAGCTTAATCTACTTTTAATCCAGTTAAAGGATTAATCCGCCTATAACCCATGGCGTTCGACTTTTAAATAAGCTAATTCAAAGTAATTTAGATAATCCACTTGTGATATGGAACATTACATTTTAATCCACATGTTCTTCACTTGTAATCCACATGTTCTTCACTTGTAATCCACATTAATTCAAGTAATTTACTTGTAATCCAGCATAATCCACATATAATTCAGCTTCATCTACTTGCTACCTAGTTAATTTCGGAGTAATCCAACTATAATCCACTTGCAATCCGCGACATTAAATTGTAATCCACATGTTCTTCACTTGTAGCCCAGATTAATTCAAGTAATCTACTTGTAATCCATAATAATCCACCTATAATCCAGTTTAATCCACTTGCCAACTAGTTAATTTGGGAGTAATCTACCAATAATCCACTTGCAATCCGCAACATCAAATTGTAATTCACATGTTCCTCACTTGTAATCCAGATTAATTCAAGTAATTTACTTGTAATCCAGAATAATCCACATATAATCCAACTTAATCCACTTGCTAACTAGTTAATCGAAGTAACCAACCTATAATCCACTTGTAATCCGCAACACTAAATGATAATCCAAATGTTCTTCTCTTGTAATCCAGAGTAATTCAGAGTAATTTACTTGTAATCTATCATAAGCCACATATTATCCATATTAATCCACTTGTAACCCAGTTAATTATAAGTACTCCACTTTGAATACTGAGTGATCTACATGTAATACAGAATAATCTATCAGGATCCACCTATAATCCATAGTAATCCATTTGTATCCACAGTAATTTAAGTAATTCAGAGTAATATATTTTTAATCAACTTGTCATCCTGCACATTAAATTGTAATCCACATGTTCTTCTCTTGTTATCCAGAGTAATTCAAGTAATGCACTTGTAATCCAGCATAATCCACGTATAATCCACTTGCTAACTAGGTAATTTGGAGTAAACGACCTATAATCCACTTTTAATCCACGACACTAAATTGTAATCCACATGTTCTTCTCTTGTAATCCAGAGTAATTCAAGCAATTCGGAGTAATTTATTTGCAATCCGTCATAAGCCACATATAATCCATGTTAATCCACTTGTAATCCAGTAAATTCGAAGTAATCCACTTATAATCTATGGCGGTCCACTTTTAACGCAGCTAATTCGAAGTAATTTAGATAATCCACAAGTAATATGGAACACTAAATTGTAATCCACATGTTCTCCAGTTATAATCCAGAGTAATTCAAGTAATTCGCAGTAATCTACTTGTAATGAAGCATAATATACATATAATTCAGCTTAATGCACTTGTGATTCAGCTAATTCGAAGTAATACAATTGATATGTGCAGCAATCTACTTGTGATACAGAACAATGCACTTGTAATCCAGCACAATTCACCTATAATCTATGGTAATCCACTTGTATCCGCAGTAATTCAAGTTATTCAGAGTAATGTATTTGTAATCCAGTGTAATTCACTCATGATATAGATTAATCTACTTGTAATCCAGTTCATTCTGAGTAATACACTTGTACTTCACGGCAATCCTTTTTGTAATACAGAGTAATCTACCTATAATCTACGTAATCCACTTTTGAATTAGCTAAATCAAAGTAATCCACTTGTGATCCGATTTATGTACTTGCAATAGAGAGTAATCAACTTATAATCTGGTACAAAAAATTGTAATCCATGTATTCTCCACTTGTAATCCGCGGGAATTCATTTGTAATATAGAGTAATCCACCTATACTCCAGGGTGGTCCACTCTTAAATCAGCTAATTCGAAGTAATTTAGATAATCCACTTGTAATCCAGTTAATTATAATTGCTCCACTTATAATACTCAGGGTAATCAACTTATAATCAAGTTTAATCCAATTTGAATCCATGTCATTCAGAGTGATACACTTGTAATCTGCAGCTATACTTTTTGTAATATAGAGTAATTTACATATAATTCAGGTAATCCACTTTTAAATCAGCTAATTCGTAATAATTTAGATAATCCACTTTTAATCTAGTTACTTTGAAGTAATCCACTTAGAATATGCGGTAATCCACTTACAATAGAGTAATCCACTTGTAATCCGAAGTAAACCTCTAGTAAAATAGAGAGTAATTCACTAGTCCAGTTAAGTCGGATCAATCCACTTATAATCTGTGGTAATCAACTTGTAATACAGTTCTTATTCGGAGTAATGCAATTTTAATCCGCGATAATCCACTTGTAATCCGAAGTAATCTGAATCATTCGAGGTCATTCAGATAATTCAAGTAATCCAAGTATAATCCAGCGTAATCCATGTATAATCCATTTAATCTATTTGTAATATTTGAAAATTGTAATCCAGTTCTAATATGAAGTAAAACAGTTCATATTCGACGTAATCTACTTGTAATCCGAAGTAATCAAGTTAATTCGGTGGAATTCAGGCAACCCAAGTAATCCACTTGTAACCCAGCGTAATCCGCCTTAACCCACTTGTACTCTGGGAAAATACAATTGTAATCCACCTGCAATCCATGGTAAGTCGAGTGAATTGGAGTAATCCACTTGTAATCTAGGGTAATCAATATATGAACCAAATTAATCCACTTGTAATCCAGTTGATTCAGGGTAATCTACTTTCAAGCCGAAATAATCCACTTGTAATACAGAGTAATCCACCTATAATCCAGGGTAATTCACCTGTGATCCAGCTTATTCGAAGTAATTTAGAGAATCAAAATAATTCCTGAATGACAAGTTAATTAATTAACTTGTAATCCAGATTATTTTTAGTTGAAAATTCATGTTTTTGGTTCAAAATGTTACTATTTCGTATAAAATTTATTTCTTTGTTTGAAAATTTATTTTATTTGAAAAATTTATTTGGCTGAAACTAAATTTTTTCAACTGAAAATCTAACTATTTCTTTCTGGATTGTAAATTAATCTTCTCTAGTTGAAAATTCTACTGGTACGTTGAAAATTCAACTAGTTGACAATTTAACTAATTTGTTCAAAAATCGTTGTTTTTTTATTGAAAATTTATTTTTTTACGAAAGGTTGAACTATTCCAGAAGAAGATTAATTATTTCAGGGTGAAAATTCATCTCTTTTGCTGAAAATTTAACTAGTTTCTTGAAAATTCTATTTTTTCAAAAGAATTTTTCTTAAATTAAAAATATAGTTATTCCATTTTTGTTGAAAATTTATTTTTTTCAGTTAAAAATTCTACTATTTGACTAAAACTAAACCTTTTTTAGTTAAAAATTCAACTGCTTGTTTCAAAATTCATGTATTTTGTTGAAAAATCGCCTTTTTGGTAGAAAACTAATCTTTTGGGCTGAAAATTCAGTCTTGGGTTAAAAATTTAAATATTTGGATAAAAATTTATCAAATTTGTAGAAATTTTCACAATATTGTGAAAATTTCATTTTTTTGTTGCCAAATATTCAATTGCTTTGTTGACAATTCAGCCTTTTATAATTTAAAATTAAAATCTTGTTTTACATTTTTCGTTGAAAATTCATATTTTAGGGTAAAAAATTAAACTCTTTTGAAAAAAATTATTTTTTTTGGTTTGAACATTCAAAAATTTTGTTGAAATATTATTCTATTTTGCCTAAAAAATATTTGGTGGTTGAAACATCATTTTTTGAGTTTGAAAATTCATCTCTTTTTGCAGAAATTTCATCATCTAGGGTTAAAATTGCAACTGATTGCTTGAAATTTTATCTGTTCTATTTTTAGTTCAAAATTGACATTTTTTGGATGAAAATTAATTTTTTTGTTGGAAATTCAGATTTTTCCGTTAAAATATAAACTCTATTGCAGAAAATTCAACTAATTTGTTGAAAATTCATCTTTTTCGGTTTATTTAACTTTTGGTACTTACTCAAGACTTCTATGCATCACAATAAACTCATGGACAGTAAACTCACCTGGAACAAAAAATAAAATTTTTTTAATACGGTGTACAAAAATTTGAAGGAAAATTAATTATCATGAAAAACATGTGTCTAGATTTACAATTATGTTGTCTGAAATCATTTTTTTAAGATTAAAATTGTGTATTTTTTCCGAAGAAAACTCAACTACTTGGTTGAAACTTTAACCAATTTGTTAAACATTCCTTTTTTTATTGAAGATTCATCTTTTTGGTTGAAAAAAAAAAAATTTTGAAAATGAATTTTTTTGACTGGAAATTTAACTATTCCATTTTTGGTTAAATCTTTATATTTTTTAGTTGAAAATGTACTATTTGATTAAAAATTAAATTATTTGGTATTAATATTATTAAAATTATTTACATAAATATTGCAGTGAGGAATGCAAAATATTGATAATAGACTAAAATAGCAACATCCTGCTGCAAAAGTTGACGATTAATCTCAGAAGGAGTTCAATCGAGCTATTTTATGATATCGCTCACATTACAGACAAACTGAACTTTGATCATTTATCATTATTTATCGCCTGTCGCTTCTTACTCATATATTTTGAAAAAGTAGGCAAATAGTTTAATGTATAAAGTATTTACTGAGATAATTTTTTTTCATAATCAAAAACTTGTTTTGAGACCTTCATGGACGTGCGGTCTTAAAGACCGCACGGCCATGCTTCTGATATATAGGTCCCTCCTTCCACTGGTGTAAAAGATGATAAATAATAAAAGTTGATAAAACTTATTTATTTTTTATTTATTTTAATTAAATCAATACTGAGGATTTCAACTGATAAATCAGTTATTTTGTAAATTTCATTAATTAAAATAGAAATCTACATTGTCAAAGTCTCATTTAAACTAAAATAAATAAAAAAAACATTTTTTCCACTGTATAGGTAACAGTCTTCACATGTCAAAATGATTTCAGGTAAAAATATTGCAATTTCAACAAAATATATGAATTTTTAAACAAATAGTTTAATTTCCAACCAAAAGGATGAATTTTCAACAACAAAAATATAAATTTTGAACCAAAAAGTGTAATTTTAAACTAAAAACGATGAATTCTCAACCAAAAATGTAATAGTTAAATTTATAGTCAAAAAAGTTAATTTCTATGAAGAAGTAATGATTTTCAACAAAATAGTTCATTTTTTAACCAAATAGTTGAATTTTTAACCACAGCGGATGAATTTAAAAAAAAAATTAAATTTTCACGACAAAAAGACGAATTTGCTTGAAAATACATGAATTTTCAACTAAAAAATATCAATCTTCAACCAAAAATAAAATATAGTTAGATTTTTAGTTAATTTAAGCTTTTAAAAAAATAATTTTCAGCAAAATAGGTAGATTTTCCACCAAATAGTTGATTTTTTTACTAGAAAAGATCAATTTTTAATCAAATAGTTGTATTTGCAACTGAAAAATATAAATTGTCAACCAAAAATGGAAGTTACATTTTTAGTTGAAAAAAAAAGAATTTTCAACCACAAAAATTAATTATTAACAAATTAATTATATTTTCAACCAAAGTGATAAATTTTTAAATGAAATAATCAATCTTGAACTAAAATAGATAAATTTTTAACCACGAAGATGTATTTCCAACCAGGAAGATTAATTTTCTACCAAAAAATACAAATTTTCTACAAAAAATAGGAATTTTCAACTAAAAAAATATCAATTTTCAACAAAAATGGAGAATAAAATTTTACAATAAAAGACCTTATTTTCAACCAGAAAGTTGTATTTTTAACCAAAAAAAAATAATTTTCAATAAATGAATGGAATTTTTGAAAATGAAAGGTTTTTAAGTCAACAAATAAAAAAAAATGTCTAACAATATTGTTGAATTTTTAAGTCAAAAGCAAAAATTTTTGGAAAACAGTTAAATTTTTAAAACGAAAATATGAATTAAAAAGTTCATTAACAACTAAAAGATATAAATTTTCAATCAAAAATATAATAGTTAAATTTTCAGTTAAAAAAGTTAATTTTCACAAAAAAAAAAAATAATTTTCAACAAAAAAAGGAATTTTCAACCAAATAAATGAATTTGAAAACCAAAAAAGATGGATTTTTTTAGAAAATTGTTAAATTTTCAAGCCAGAGAGACGAATTTTCTTCGGAATACATGAATTCTCAACTAAAAAATATCAATATTCAATCAAAATTGAAATATAGTTACATTTTCTGTTTAAAAAGTTAATTTTCAATTTAAAAAATGAATTTTCAGCAAAATAGGTAGATTTCCCACCAAATAGTTGAATTTTTAACTAAAAAATATTAAGTTTTTATCAAATAGCTGTATTTTCAACCAAAAATGAAAGTTAAATTTTCAGTTGAAAGAAAATAATTTTTAACTCAAAAAGATAAATTCTAAACCAAAGAGATGAATTTTCAACCTGGAAGATTAATTTTCTAAAAAAAATACGAATTTTCAACTAAAAACATCAATTTTCAACCAAAAATGGAATATTTCAATTTTTAGTTAAAAAAATTAATTTTCAAACAGACAGAAAACAAATTTTCAACAAAGTGGTTGAATCGTCAACCAAAACAGAGTTATTTTGAACCAAATAGTTGTATTTTAAACTAATAAATATTAATTTTTAACAATTGAGGGGAATTTTTGAACAAGAAAGATTTTTCAGTGAAAAAAGAAAAAAATGTCAGCCAAATGGTTGAATTTTCAGTCGAACAGACGAATTTTAAACAAAACAGTAAAATTTTCAAAACGAAAATATGAATTTTGAATAAAAAAGTTCATTTTCAACCAAATAGTTGAATTTTAATCTCAAAAAGACGAATTTTCAAACAAAAAGGATGACCTTCTTAAAATTGTTGAATTTTCAACAAAACAATTGAATTTTCAACCAAATAATCTAAGTTTTTACGAGAAAAAATGAAGTCTCAACTAAAAATATAGTGAAAAAAACGAGAAAAAGGGAATAAATAAATAAATAGATGGGTATAAATAAATAAATGGCGATAAAAAAATGGGACGTTTGATGATATATAGACTAAGAAGTAATAGTTTAAATAAAAATTGAACTTCATTCTTAATAATTTTTAAATATTAACTTAGAAAACTGGAAATTTTGTTTATAAAATAAAGTTATTAAAGTTAATAAATTTTCACTTTTTACAAAGAATATAAATAAAATATTGTTTGCATTAAGTCCATTCGTGTAGGATCATTTACATTAAAAATGTTTAAGAAATATATAATTATGAATTCAGATAGTGCGCGTGCGTGTAGCAATAATTACTAATTGAATCAGTACTTTTTACTAATTAGTTTACTAATCAGTGGCTGTATTCTAGCTACAGCAAATAGTAGAACTTAACTGACAATCAGTTAAATTTTACTGATTCAAATTCAGAGAGTTTACAGCGAGAGACGGTTGCGACTCTCGCCTCGGAAGGGCCGCAGTGCGCGGGTACTCAATCTAGTATATTGCGCAATATTATGCATTCCAATTGGAAACGGTTTAGGCAGCCCTGACTGTTTACGTTTATATGGGACTCTTTGACTTCATAATTTTCAGCGAATAAACCGGTTCGTCAAGATCATTTGTCCCGACATGCATTTTTTGATCCGCCCAGATAAAGAACTTGATCCCTGCCTTCTTGATTGGCTGTGATTGGTTCATTTGTAAAACCGTCACCAGTGAACACCGTTTTCAGAATCCGCCTCCTAG
Organism: Andricus curvator; assembly: GCA_932195095.1. Lineage (NCBI taxonomy): Eukaryota > Metazoa > Arthropoda > Insecta > Hymenoptera > Cynipidae > Andricus > Andricus curvator. The sequence goes on from CAKNYM010031817.1 coordinate 20,564, forward strand.
GGGACAATGTTTTAGGATAGCACTCTCGAACTTCCAAAACTCATTCCATATACAGCAACCGGCTATAATTCGATCGTTCGAGATCAAAGATACTAATCCGAAATGGTTATTTTTTTCACAATCCATTCGCATGATTTATTAAAGTTGTATTCATCCTGAGCAAATAAAACGAGTCCCAAGTGTCATATGTTCGTTCCGGTTCGTGCCGATTGAATAAAAAGCTAAATTAAGGTTTGCGTCTCGAAGACGCGAACAAATATATAATAGACGTTATAGTTGTATTCCCAATGCTAAAAAAGTTTTCCTCATATCAAGCAGATAAACAAAATATTTTTTCAATTTATAAATTAGTACTGCTAGATCATAAGAGGTTCTAGAAGGTTCGTCAATAGGTCATTCGACGTGTCTCGAAGACACCAACAAACATGTCAGAGACAGTACTGTAGTAATATGAACAAAGTTTTTCTCACATAAACAGAATACACCAATTTTTTTGAAATTTCATAAATCAGTGCTGGTCGGTCATAAAAGGTTCACCAATAGGTCAATCGATGCGTCTCAAGGACGCGAACAAATAGTCAACATGTAATATTGTCGTGTTTTGAATATCAAAAAAGTTTTTTTCATGTAAAAAGAATAAACCACTTTTTTCTAACTTCATAAATCGGTACAGGTGGGTCATCAAAAGTTCATGAATAGGTCATTGTATGCATCTCCAGGACGCAAACAAATACTCAACATGTAATATTGTCGTGTTTTGAATA
>CAKNYM010031818.1:0-19166 GCA_932195095.1 Andricus curvator
AGATTCTATGTTTTCTTGATAATTGAACTATTTCGTAGAAAATTTACTTTTTGTTTAAAATGCACATTTTGGTGTTAAAAAATGAACTTAAAGTTTTTCTGGATGAAAATTCAACTATTTGGTAGAGAATTCAACTATTTTGTTAAAAATTCATCCCGTTTGGTTGAAAAAAATTCGTCTTTTTGGATGAAAAATTTAATTTTGATCATAGAAACTTATTTTCTGTTAAAAAATGCATATTTTGATCTTGAAAAGTCAACTGGAATCTTTTCTCGATAAAAATTCAACTATTTTTTCAAAATTTTCTTTTGTTTTTAAATAAAAATTCATCTGTTTTAAGAGAAATTTCATCTTTTTTGGATAAAAATGCAACGATTGGGTACGGAATTCAAGAATTTTGTTAAGAAGTCATCCTTTTTGGGTCAAAAATCGTATTTTTGGATCGAAAATTCAATTTTTTTCGTAGAAACTTATTTCTTGGTTAAAAATTCATATTTTGATCGTGAAAAGTCAACTAAAATGTTTTTCAACAGAAAATTCAATTATTTTTAAATTTATCTTGTTGATTTATAAATTCATCCGATTTGGTACAAATTTTCTTTTTTTTAATGAAAATTCAACTTTTTGTTTAAAAATTCTTCTTCTTTGTATGAGTATTCAACTATTATATTCGAAGGATTTGGTTGAATCACATTGTTAAGAAATACTTTTTTTTTTAAGAGTTATATTTTTAGTTGAAAATTCATCTCTTTGGGTAAAATTTCAACTATTTTTTTGAAAATTTAACTTTTTAAATTAAAAATTCAACTACTTGGGTAAAAGCTAAACTACATTGTTGAAAATTTATTTTTTTGATTGAAGGCTTATGTCTTTGGTTAAAAATTTGACTGTTTAGTGGAAAAGTCTTTTTTTTTGTTTGAAAATTAATTTTTTAACTGAAAATGTAACATTTCCATTTTCTTCAGATTGATCTTTTTTAGTTTAAAATTCTCCTTTTTTGGTAAAAAAAAAATAATTTTTTTGGTTAAAAATTTAATTTCTGTTGGGTAAAAATGCATCACTTTGATGGAAAAATTATTTTTTGCTGAAGCCATATTTTTTATTTGTAAATTCCATTTTTGTAGAGAAAATTGGACTTTTGGCTTGAAAGTTCAACAATTTAGGTAAAAGTTTCGTTCTTCAGTGAAAAATCTTTATTTGTTGAAAATTCGTCTTTTTGGTTTTAAAAAACATTTCTTTTGGTATAAATTTGATGTTTTTTAATTGAAATATAAACTGTGACACTTTTTGTAGCGAATTTATATTTTAAGGTTGAAAATTCAACTACTATATTAAAAATTTAATTATTTTGTTAAAAATTCAAGTATTTTGTTAAAAAACCATCTTTTATAGTCGAAACGACATTTTTTTTTGTTTAAAATAAATTGATAAATTTGAAAATTTTTAATTTCTATTCTGCTAGCAATAACTAGTAAAACATGTTTGGAATCTGAAAATTTATTATTATTATCCTAGTCTAAGGGTTTTTATTATCCTTGTCTAGGTTTTGTTTTATCGTATATTGGTGAAGGGTGTTTTTATCTATTCTAGGGTTTATTTTATTATCAGTCGTTAGGGGTTGTAATTTGTGTTTAGGGGTTGTTATTTTCTTTTTCTATGTATTAGTATTATCCATTTCTGTGGTTATTATTATCCTTTTCTAGGGTTTTTTCCCCTTTCTAGGGTTTATTTAATCATCCGTTGGTGAGGGTTGTTATTATCCTATTCTAGGGGTCATTATAATCCGCTTCTAAGTTCTGTTTTATTATTCGTTGGTAGAGGTTCTTATCTGTTTCTAGGGGTTGTTATTGTCTTTTTCTGACATTTATTTTATTATTCGTTGCTAGGGGTTGTTATTGTTCGTATCTAGGGTTTATTTTATTATCAGTTGTTAGGGGCTGTTATTTTTTTTCAGGGGTTGTTATTGTCTGTTTCTAGGATTTTTTTATTATTTGTTCCCAGGAGTAATTATTATCTTTTCCTAGTGGTTGCTATTTAGTGTTTCTAGGGTTTATATAACCATTCGTTGGTAGGGGTTGTTATTATCTGTTTGTATTATATATTTTATTATCCATTGCTAGGGGTTATTATTATTATTATTTAGGAGTTTTTAGTGTTTGTTGATAGAGTTTATTAAATAATTCTTTGCTAGTGGTTGTTATTATCTTTTTCTATGGATTGTTATTATCCGTTTCTAGGTTTTTGTTTCCTCATAGAGGAAGCTTTGTAATGGTAAAATTTTCCAAAATTTTTAAATTCATTTAATTGAACCTTCCTCAATTTAAAAATGTCTAATACAATGTTCTAAGCAATTGTCCGGATGTGTGTGTGTGTGTGAATGTGTGTGGACGTGTGTGTGCGGACGTGTGTGTGGATGTGTGAATGTCACACTTTTTTGTGAACACGATAACTTGAAAACAGTTGCAGATAAATTGATGAAATTTGGGGGGGCTTATTTTCCCCACTAATATCTTGAAACTGACCAAAGGATTTCTACAAATATTTCTTTCATTTTTTTAGCCCTTAATAAGATTTTAAAAATTGGTTTTTCATAGTGCAACTTTTTTCATTAACATTATTCAAAGTTGATGCAAGAATAAAAAAGATTCCTTGATTCGAGACGAATCGATTGACCTATAATATTAATATATTTTATTAGAGCGTAAAAAGTTATGGTAATTTATATATTTTGAAAATCGGTTTTTTATAGTAAAACTTTTTTCATTAACATAATTCAAAGTTGATCCAACAACAGAAAAGGCGTGCTGATTCGGGGCGAATCGATTGACCTATAATATTGATACATTTTATTAAAGCCTAGGGAAGTTATGGTAATTTACATATTTTAAAAATCGGTTTTTTATAGTAGAACATTCTTCATTAACATAATTCAAAGTTGATGCAAGAACAGAAAAGATGTGTTGATTTGAGACGATTCGATTGACCTATAATAATAATACATTTCATTGAAGAGTAAGGAAGCTATGGTAATGCATATTATTTGAAAACACGGTTTTTAATAGTAAAACTTTTTTCTTCAATATGATTCAAAGTTGATGCAAGAATGTAAAAGATTCCTTGGTTCGAGACGAATCGATTGACCTACAATATTGATACATTTTATTAAAGAGTAGGGAAGTTAGGGTAGTTTATATATTTTTAAAATCGTTTTCTCTAGTAAAAATTTTCTCATTCTCATAATTTAAGGTTGATGCGAGAATAAAAAAGTTGTGTTGATTCGAAACGCATCGATTGACCCATAGCATTCACAAATTTTATTGAAGATTATGGAAGCTATGGTAATGTATCATATTTGAAAACACGATTTTTTATATTAAAACTTTTTTCACTAACATAATTCAAAATTGATGCAAGAACGGAAAAGATTCCTTGATTCGAGGGAAATCGATTGATCTATAATATTAATACACTTTATTGAAGCTTAAGGAAGTTATGCTCATTTATAATATTTGAGTCATCTGTTTCAAACAGAAAAACTTTTTTCTTCGACATAATTCAAAGTTGACGCATGAATAGCAAAGACTTTTTATTATACATTTTTAAATAGAGTAATTCTGACAATTTTTGTAAAGAAATCATAAAGCTGGGAAAGGGATAGGGTGCGACAGAACTTTTGCCTTCCCTTTCCCAGCTCAAAAAATATCATTGAGAATACAAAATTTGATTTATCTGATTTGTCTTTGCATTTAAAAAATTTTAGTATTATTTCGTAATTTTCTATTTTTTGTAAATTTCTATTTTTAAATTGAGCAAAATGAAGATTTTGGCTTGTCTATTATTGAAAAAAATAACTAATGCTTCGTCTATGAGGAAGCAAATACATTTGCTAACTGAAAGCAAAGTGCTCGTGAAATGAGCACCATATAATTATAAATACAAACAAAATGGAAACACTTGACATCGAATTCACAGCTATTTTCTAGGGGTTTTGTTACCCTTTTCTAAGTTTTTTGTTCCTTTCTATGGTTTATTCATTCATCTGTTAGTAGGGGTTGTTATTATCCTATTCTAGGGGATATTATTATCTGTTTCTAGATTCTGTTTTATTATCCAATGGTAAAGGTAATTTTTATTTGTTTCTAGGGAGTTTATTGTCTGTTTCTATGATTTATATTATTATTCGTCACTATGGTTTCCTATCGTTCGTTTCTGGGATTTATTTTATTATCATTTGTTAGAGGTTGTTGTTTGTTGATTCCTAGGAATTATTTAATCGTTCGTTGGTGGGGATTGTTATTATCCTATTCTAGAGGTTATTATTTTCCACTTCTAGGTTCTGTTTCATCATTCGTTAGGGGCTGTTATTTGTTTTTAGGGGTTGTTATTGTCTATTTCTAGGATTTATTTTATTATTTGTTCCTAGGGGTACTTATTATCTTTTCCTAGTGGTTGCTATTTAACGTTTCCAGGGTTTATTTTATCATTCGTTGGTGGGGGCTGTTATTATGTGTTTGTATTATTTATTTGATCTTATCATCCATTGCTAGATGATATTATTATCCTTTTCTAGGGGTTTTTATTGTTTGTTGGTAGAGTTTATTGAACTATTCTTTGCTAGTGGTTGTTATTATGTTTTTCTATGGATTGTCATTATCCGTTTCTAGGTTTTTTTTATCCTTTTCTAGGGGTTTTTGTTCCTTTCTAGGGTTTATTTCATCATCCATTGATGGGGGATCCTATTATCCTCTTCTAGGGGCTATCATTATCCGTTTCTAATGTCAATCTTATTATCCGTTGATAAAGGTTGCTTTTATTTCTAAGGGATATTATTATCCTTTTTTAGGATTTATTTTATTATCCATTGCTAGGGTTTGTTATCGTTCGTTTCTCAGGTTTATTTTTGCATCAATTTTTGGGGTTTGTTATTTTTTTCTAAATGTTATTATTATCTGTTTCTAGGAATTTTTTATCACTCGTTTCTAGGGGTTATTATTATCCTTCTATAAGAATTTATATTTTTTGTTTGTATTAGGGTTTATTTTATCATTCGTTGGTAGGGGTTGTTATCATCTGTAGGATTTATTTTAATATCTGTTGCTAAGTGTTTTTATTAGGCTTTTCTAGGATGTTTTATTGTTCGTTGCTAGAGTTTATTGACTTATTCGTTGCTAGTGGTTGTTATTATCTTTTTCTATGGATTGTTATTATCCGTTTCTAGGTTTTTTTAATCTTTTTCTAGGGTTTTTTGTTCTTTTCTAAGGTTTGTTTCGCCATCCATTGGTGGGGGTTGTTATTACCCTATTCTAGGGGCTATTATTATCCGTTTCTTATTTCTATCTGATTATCCATTGATAAAGGTTGCTTTTATTTCTAAGGGATATTATGATCCTTTTTTAGGATTTATTTTATTATCCATTGGTAGGGTTTGTTATCGTTCGTTTCTAGGGTTTATTTTTGCATCAATTTTTGGGGTTTGTTATTTTTTTCCAAAGGTTATTATTACCTGTTTCTAGGAATTTTTTATCACCCGTTTCTAGGGGTTATTATTATCCTTCTACAAAAGTTTCTATTGTTTGTTTGTATTAGGGTTTATTTTATCATTTGTTGCTAGGGGTTGTTATTATCTGTAAGATTTATTTTAATATCGGTTGCTAAGTGTTTTTATGATGCTTTTCTAGGATGCTTTATTGTTCGTTGCTAGAGTTTATTGAATTATCCTTTAATAGTGTTTGTTATTTTCTGTTTCTATAAATTAGTATTATCTGTTTTCAGGGTAGTTATTATCATTCTCTATGGTTCTTTTCTTCCTTTCTAGAGTTATATTTTATCACCCGTTGGTAGGGGTTGTTATTATCCTATTCTAGAGGTCATTATTATCCGTTTCTAGGTTCTGTTTTGTTTTCCGTTTGTAAAGGTTAGTTTTATCTTTTTCTAGGGCTTTTAATGCCTTCTTCTAGGATTTACTTTATTATTCGTTGCTTGGGTTTGTTATCCTTATTTTCTAGGGTTTATTTTATTGTAAAATGATTCGATAAGTAACAAACCAATCCTTTTCTTCGACCGACGATGTTTAAGAATTTTAAATTGCAATTTTTTTACGTCTGACGGTCCACATGGAATTAAATAAAAATTAAGCCAAAAACATTTTTTCAACTCAGAATTTATTAATTAAAAAGCTCCCTTCTCCATCCTTCACGCACGTTTCGGTACAATTGATCTCTAAATGCAATTTTCAAAATAAATGTTTTCGTTTAGAAATTGCAAACATTTTAAAGAATATTCAAAGATTAGTTTAGTTTTCAAATTACTTAAAATACCGTTTTTCCAGAGTTATATCTGATGGCTCTATTAACCATTTTTTTGACTCACAAGAGTTAAGTCTCCGAAATTTAAAATTTGCAAAGAGAAAAAAGATTGCAAAAAAAAGTTTGATTTATTGAAAAGCAGGTCGTTAGCTTCTAATAGAGAAATTACTGATTTTAGATTAAACAAATGTTTCCAGAATTTATCAACGGTTAAAATCCCTGATGAGGTTGCTGCAATTTTAGCTTTAGGATACAAAATTTGGAGTTCCTTTAAATGTTAATTTAAAATAATTTTCAAAATAAACATGAAGATTTAATTTTTTTGAAGGCTGATAAAGGTACCTTACCGATCGCTGCTTACAGAGAGGATTATAACAGTACAATTGAAAACATTCTTAAGAATGATATTTTATACAAGAATATTAGAACCAGTATGGTTCCAACTATTGAAGATAAATTTTATGACATTGCTATCAGTTGGGAACGTGAAAGATTAATTAATGATCAATGTGCATATCGTTTAAAAATTCACAATAGTGTCATAGCAAGAGCTTATGTCCCTAAAGTTCACAAACCTAATTTAAGTTGGAGATTGATTGTTTCTACTGTTGATTCTCCCACTTACAATCTATCTTAGTATATTTCAAATATTCGAAAACCTGTTTCTGTTAACACGAGTTCGTTTGTTAAAATAGTTGGGTACTTAAAGATATTTCAAAAAACATTAATGTACCAAAAAGTAATTCAATAGTTTCTTTAGACGTAGTGTCCATGTTTGATAGCATCCCACTAGATCTTGCTTTAGATTGCATTGAAGAAAAACTTATTTCAAATCATAACTTAACAAAAATAACAAAATATTAATTATTAATTGCTACCAGAACGGTTCTTAATGGTATTGTTTTCTCCTTTAATAATACATTTCATAAACAAATTTCCGGTTGCCTTATGGTTTCTCTTTTATCCCCAGTTGTTCCTGATTCAGTTTTACAAGATGTGTTTCTAGAGGTTCTTAATATCTCTTTCTAGGATTTTTTCATTATTCCTCTCTGGGGGTTATTATTATCCTTTTATAGGGATTTATATTGTTTGCTTCTAGGGTATATTTTATCATTCGTTGGTAGGTGTTGTTACTATCTGTTTGCAGGATTTATTTTAGTATCCGTTATTAAGGATCATTATTACCCTTTCCTAGGGGTTTTTAATGTTCGTTGATGGGTTGTTATTATCTTTTTTTAGATTTTTTGTTATTTCTTAAGGGTTGCTATTATGCTCTTCTAAAAGTTTTTATCATCCTGTTGTACTAGTTGTTATTATACTTTGCTACGGTACTTTATCATCCATCATTATGAGTTGTTATTATCCTCATTCAGGGTTTTTTATTATTCCTTTGTAGTATTTATTTTAGGATCCGTTTTAGGGGGTTGTTATTGTGCTCTTACAGGGGTTTTTATTATTATGTTCTAAGTGTTGTTATTGCTCGTTCATAGGGTTCTTAAAATTATTTCTTCTTATTCTTATTTTTATTTCTTGAAAAGGTTCATTTTATTAACCATTATTAGGGATTATTGTTATTCGCCTCTCGGGTCTATTTTCTTATCTCTTGGTAGGGGTTATTATTACCTGTTTCTAGGGGTTGCTATTGTCTCTTCCTAGGATTTATTTTATAATCCGTTTGTAGGGATTGTTTCGATCAGTTTCTGGGGGTGGCTGTTGTCTTTTTCTAGGACTCATTTCATTATTCGTTGCTAAGGATTGTTATTATCCTATTTAAATTTTTTGTTTCTTCCTACGGTTTGTTTTCTCATCCATGTTGCAGATTTTGATTATCCTCTCCTGAAGGTTGATATTGTCATGTTCTTGGTATTTTCATTGTTCCTTTCTAGGGTTTATCTTTATAACCTGTTCTATTCATTTTTATTGATTATTGGAATAGTTTATTATAATATCCGTTATAAGCGGTTGTTGTTATTCGCTCTTCGAGTTTTTTTATTATCTGAAGGTAGGGGTTGTTAGGTTGTTAATACCTGTTTCTAAGGGTTATTATTGTCTTTTTCTAGGAGTTATGTTATTATTTTTGCTAGGAGTTGTTGTTGTCCCGTTCTAGGGTTTGTTATTGTTCGTTGCTAGAATATATTGTATCATATGTTGTTAGGGCTTGTTGTTATCCTTTTCTAGGTGTTGTCATTATTCGTCTCTCGGGCTTATTTCATTATCTGTTGGCAGAGATTGTCATTGTCTTTTTCTTGGACTCATTATATTATCCATTCCTAGGGGCTGTTCTTTTCCTGTTCTAGCGGTTTTTACTGTTTCTGGCTGGAATTTATTTTATTATCTATTGTTAGGGCCTGTCATTTTCCTTTCCTAGGGATTATTGTCTTTTTGTAGGGTTTATTTTATCATCTGATGGTAGGGGGTGTTATTAATTCGTTACTGTAGTTTATTTATCATCAGTTATTAAGGGTTGTTATTATCCTTTTCTAGGGATTTTTATCATTCGTTTCTAGGTTTTACCCATGTATAGCAGCTTTCCCGGTTCATATCCGGGCTGAAGCAGATTTTTCCTCCTTTCAACCCTGGTCAACAAAAATAACGTCATTGTTAAATATTGATTAATAATCTCGGCTAGAAAAAGCTAAAGAAGTAATTTTTAGGAAACGTACAGTTTAACAATTTCTTCGACAAAATTCTAATCTGAGAAGTCTGTTCTAGAAACTTTCTTACACTTTCAAAGTACCTATTTTTCACTGGACTGCAATCAGTCAGCTCGTGTTTTCCAGCTGAGCCATCCTTCAGTTTTCTCCTGTCAAACTTTCCACACCCGGTATAAACAGAAAATGACTTTTCTCGATATAACTCTGGAGCTGAGAAACTTAGGAAGAGGGAAGTTTTAAGCAAGAGTTGTAGTTATGCTCGACGAGATATGACTTTTACTTTTTGCGCCACTCGACGCTGAAACTAACTGCTTTTCAAGAAAATGAAATCGTGCTCAAAACCCTGTAACGAGGGTGTGTATACACTTTTCTACTGGCTCCTTTTGCTTCAAGTTTTCTGAGATAAAAAGAAATTTAAATTCAAGTACACTGTGCTTGAAGACAGGACGAAACTAGTAAAAGTCGAGAGGTATTCATTCCTCTAGAAAATGTCTTCTTAAGGAGGGTTGGAAGCTTAAATAAAATAAATAAAAATAAGAACCCTTATATGTAAGGATTTGGAACAATTCAACATTGAAAATTAACATTTCTGTTTCAGATGCGACAAAAACCGGATCCCTTTGCTATTTGTTTTTTACTACTCTTGATTTCATCGACATCTTTAGCATCTTCTTCGCATAACAAGGTAAGCGCATAAATACGGATTAAATATTTTATAGCTGGATTTAATATTTATAATAAACATTCAATGCATATTAAAAAGTTCTCTCTCGAGTGGAAGATAGAATCTTGTAACGTCCCGAGTTAGAACCTTTCAATGGGCATCTTGTGAGATAGAACCTTATTATTTGAACTCGTCGTTTGGACTCTCCTGCTTAGTATACTATTGATAGTTTTTGAAAAATCACATCCAATTCCTTTGAACTCATACTGTATTCCTTTGAATTCACATTGCATTCCTTTGAATTCTTTGGAATCCTTTGAATTCTGTGTATTCATGATTCAAAGTTGATGCAAGAATATAAAAGATTCCTTGGTTCGAGGCGAATCAATTGACCTATAAGCTCAATCCATTTTAATAAAGAGTGAGGAAGTTGTCGTCACTTATATTATATTTAAAATCGATTTTTATAGTAAAAATTTTTTCATTGTCATAGTTTGAAGTTGATGCGAGAATAGAAAAGATGTGTTGATTCGAGACGTATCGATGGACCTATAATATTGATACATTTTATCAATCAGTGAGGAAGTTGTCGTCATTTATATTAGATTCAAAATCGATTTTTATAGTAAAAATTGTTTCATTCTCATAATTTACAGTTGATGCAAGAATAGAAAAGATTTGGTCATTCGAGAGGTATCAATTGACCTATATTGATACATTTTATTGGAGAGTAAGGAAGCTATGGTAACGCATCATATTTGAAAAAAAAACTGTTTTTAATAGTAAAACTTTTTTCAATCACATAATACAAAGTTGATGCAACAATAAAAAAGATTCCTTGCTTCGAGACGAATCGATTGACCTATAATATTAATACATTTTATTAAAGAGTGAGAAAGTTATCGACTTTTAAATTATATTTAAAATCGATTTATATAGTAAAATTTTTTTCATTCTCATAATTTAAAGTTGATGCAAGAATAGAAAAGATTTGTTGATTCGAGACGTATCGATTGACCTATAATATTGATTCATTTTATTAAAGAGTAAGGAAGCTATGGTGATGCATAATATTTGAAAAAACGGTTTTTTATAGTAACACTTTTTTCTTTAACATAATTCAAAGTTGATGCATGAATATGAAAGATTTCTTGATTCGAGACGAATCGATTGACCTATAATATTAATACATTTTATTAAAGAGTGAGAAAGTTTTCGTCATTTACATTATATTTAAAATCGATTTATATAGTAACAATTTTTTCATTCTCATAATTTAATGTTGATGCGAGAATAGAAAAGATGTGCTGATTCTAGAAGTATTGATGGACCTATAATATTGATACATTTTATCAAAGAGGAAGAAAGCTATGGTAATGCATAATATTGAAAATACGGTTTTTTATACTAAAACTTTTTTCTTCAACATAATTCAAAGTTGATCCAAGGATATGAAAGATTTCTTGGTTCGAGACGAATCGATTGACCTATAATATTAATACATTTTATCAATGAGTGAGGAAGTTGTCGTCATTTATATTATATTCAAAATCCATTTTTATAGTAAAAATTGTTTCATTCTAATAATTTAAAGTTGATGCAATAATAGAAAAGATTTGGTCATTCGAGAGGTATCAATTGACCTATATTGATACATTTTATTGGAGAGTAAGGAAGCTATGGTAACGCATCATATTTGAAAAAAACTGTTTTTAATAGTAAAACTTTTTTCAATAACATAATACAAAGTTGATGCAACAATACAAAAGATTCCTTGGTTCGAGGCTAATCGATTGACCTATAATATTGATACATTTTATTAAAGAGTTAGGGAGTTATCGTCATTTATATTATATTTAAAATCGATTTTTATAGTAAACATTTTTTCATTCTCATAATTTAAAGTTGATGCGAGAATAGAAAAGATGTGTTGATTCGAGACATACCGATTGACCTCTAATATTGATACATTTTATTGAAGAGTAAGAAAGCCATGGTAATGCATAATATTTGAAAATACGGTTTTTTATAGTAACACTTTTTTCTTTAACATAATTCAAAGTTGATGCATGAATATAAAAGATTTCTTGATTCGAAGCGAATCGATTGACCTATAATATTAATACATTTTATTAAAGATTGAGGAAGTTATCGTCATTTATATTATATTTAAAATTGATTTTTATAGTAAAACTTTTTTCTTCGACATAAATCAAAGTTGATGCAAGTACATAAAAGAGTCCTTGGTTCGAGACGAATCGATTGACCTACAATATTAATACATTTTATTAGAGAGTAGGGAAGTTGTGGTAATTTATATATTTTTTAAATCGGTTTTTTATAGTAAAACTTTTTTCTTTAACATAATTCGAAGTTGGTGCAGGCATATAAAAGAATCCTTGGTTCATGGCAAATCGATTGACCTATAATATTAATACATTTTATAAAAGAGTGAGGAAGTTATCGTCATTTATATTATATTTAAAATCGATTTTTATAGTAAAAATTTTTTTATTCTCATAATTTAAAGTTGATGCGAGAATAGAAAAGATGTGTTGATTCGTGACGAATCGATTGACCTATAATATTGATACATTTCTTCGAAGAGTGAGGAGGTTAACGTTATTTATATTATATTTAGAATCGATTTTTATAGTAAAACTTTTTTCATTAACATAATTCAAAGTTGATGCAAGGCCAGAAAAGATGTGTTGATTTGAGACAAATTGATTCACCTATAATATTAATACATGTTATTGAAGAGTGAGGAAGCTATGGTAATGCATAATATTTGAAGCATCTGTTTCAAACAGAAAAACTTTTTTCTTCAACATAATTCAAAGTTGATGCAGGCATATAAAAGATTCCTTGGTTCGAGACGAATCGATTGACCTATAATATTAATACATGTTATGAAAGAGTAGGGAACTTATGGTAATTTATATATTTTGAAAATCGGTTTTTTATAGTAAAACTGTTTTCATTATTATAATTCAAAGTTGATGCAAAAACAGAAAAGATCTGTTGACTCGAGACGTATCGATTGACCTATAATATTAATACATTTTATTGAAGAGTAAGAAAGCTATGGTAATGCATAATATTTGAAAATACACGGTTTTTTATAGTAACACTTTTTTCTTTAACATAATTCAAAGTTGATGAACGAATATAAAAGATTTCTTGATTCAAGAAGAACCGATTGACCTATAATATTAATACATTTTATTAAAGATTGAGGAAGTTAGCGTCATTTATATTATATTTAAAATCGATTTTTGTAGTAAAACTTTTTTTGTCGACATAATTCAAAGTTGATGCAAGTATATAAAAGAGTCCTTGGTTCGAGACGAATCGATTGACCTACAATATTAATACATTTTATCAGAGAGTAGGGAAGTTATGGTAATTCATATATTTTTAAAATCGGTTTTTTATAGTAAAACTTTTTTCTTTAACATAATTCAAAGTTGATGCATGAGTATAAAAGATTTCTTGATTCGAGGCAAATCGATTGACCTATAATATTATTACATTTTATTAAAGAGTGAGGAAGTTATCGATTTTTAAATTATATTTAAAATCGATTTATATAGTAAAATTTTTTTCATTCTCATAATTTAAAGTTGATGCGAGAATAGAAAAGATGTTTTGATATGAGACGAATCAATTGACCTATAATATTGATACATTTCATCAAAGAGTGAGGAAGTTATCGACTTTTAAATTATATTTAAAATCGATTTATATAGTAAAATTTTTTTCATTCTCATAATTTAAAGTTGATGCAAGAATAGAAAAGATTTGTTGATTCGAGACATATCGATTGACCTCTAATATTGATACATTTTATTGAAGAGTAAGAAAGCTATGGTAATGCATATTATTTGAAAATACTGTTTTTTATAGTAATACTTTCTTCTTTAACATATTTCAAAGTTGATGCAAGAATATATAAGATTTCTTGATTCGAGACGAATCGATTGATCGTCAATATTAATACATTTTATCAAAGAGTAGGGAAGTTATGGTGATTTATATATTTTTAACATCGATTTTTATAGTGAAAATTTTCTCATTCTCATGATTTAAAGTTGATGCGAGAATAGGAAAGTTGTCTTGATTCAAGACGACACGATTAACCTATAATATTGATAGATTGTATTGAAGAGTAAGGAATCTATGAAAGGAGAAGATCTTTTCTTTTAAATAAATTTAATTTAAGAAGCTATGGCAATCCATAATATTTGAAAAAAAAAACGTTTTTTTATAGTAAATCTTTTTTCACTAACATAATTCAAAGTTGATGCAAGAATGGAAAAGATTCTTGGATTCAAGGCAAATCGATTGATCTATAATTTGAATATGCTTTATTAAAGATTAAGGAAGTTATGTTCATTTATAATATTGGAAACATCTGTTTCAAACTTTTTTCATCGACATAATTCAAAGTTGATGCATGAATAGAAAATACTTTTTGATCATACATTTTCAAATAGAATAATCCTGACAATTTTTGTAAAGAAATCATAAAGCTGGGAAAGAGATAGGGCGCGGCAAAACTTTTCCCTTCCCTTTTTCAGCTCGAAAAATTATCATTTCAAATCCAAAATTTTATTTTTCTTTGTATTTAAAAATTTTTTGTATTATTTCTTAATTTTGTATTTTTTGTAAATTGCTATTTTTACATTGAGGAAACAAATACATTTGCTAACGGGAAGCAAAGTCCTCGTAAAATGAGCACCATATAATTATAAATACAAACAAAGTGGAAACACTCGAGATCGATTTCACAGCTAGTTTCGAATGCTTTTGAACTCTTTCAGATGATTTTAAATTCTTTCAACTTCCTTGAAATCTTCTGAATTCCTCGGAATTCTCTGCATTTTTTTCAAATCCTCGTAATTCTCCAAACTACTTGATATTCTTTAATTTCCGTAATTCTCTAAATTAATCATTTTCTCTGAATTCCTTCAATTTTCTGAATTCCCTGTAATCCTTCTTTTCTCTTGAATTCCTTCAATACTCTGAATTCCGTGAAATCTTATAAATTCCTTGAATTCCCTCAGTCATTGAAATCCATGAATATTTGGAATTTTCAGACATCCTTGAATTTTCTGAAATACTTGAAGTGTCATAATTCTTTGAATTCCCTGAATTCCTTGAGTTACATGAATTCCCTATATATTCCTTCAATTCCCTCTATTCCTTTATTTTCACAGTTTTTTGAATTATTCGGAATTCCTTGTATTTCTCATAATTGCTTGAATTCCTCTAAGTTTCTAAATTTCATGAATTTCTTAATTTCTCTAATTTCCTTGAAATCCTTCATTTTCCTGAATTTCGCAAATTTCTGAATTTATCAAAAACTTTCTAATTCCTTGAATTCTTCTGAAATCTCTGAATTATCTTAATTTTACGAATTTGTCTTAATTTCTGGGAATTCCCTAAATTTGCTGAATGCTACTAAATTCTCTGAATTCCTTAGAATTCCCTGAATTCCTTCAATTTACTGAATTCCCAAAATTTCTTAATTTTTCCGAATTTATCCATTTCCCTAAATTTCGTGAATTTCTCTGAATTCCTTCAAATCACAGAAATCCTTCAAAATTCCAGAATTTCTTAAATTATTGGAAATTCAATCAATTCCTCTAATTTCTTAAATTCCATAAATACTTTAATTCCTTGAGTTTCCTGAATTCCTTGATTTCCTTGGAATTCTCTCATGTCTCTAAATTCCTTGAATTCCATAAATTCCACAATTTCTCTTAAATCCTTGAATTCCTGCAATTCGCTGAATTCTCTCAATTCCTCAATTTCTTCAAAACATTTTAATTTCTTGCACTCCTTGTAATTTGCTGAATTTATGAAATTCAATGAATTCCATGAAATTCTCGAAATTGACTGAATTTATTGAATTCCTTGGAATTCTCTGAACTGTATTAATTCCTCGAAATTCCCTGATGTTGCTGAATTCGCTGAATTCTTATGAATTCACTAAATTCTTCGAAATTCCCTGAACCCCTTAAATTTACTCGATTTCCTAAATTTCTTAATTGCTCTAAATTTCTTTATTTTCCCAACTTTCTTCAATTCCCTGAATCTCTCAATTTTCTGAATTCCTTCAAATCACAGAATTCCTCTAACGTACAGAATTCCTTAAATTCCCTAAATTAATTGATTTCTCTCAATTCCTTGATTTCACTAAATTCTCTGAATTCCTTGACTCTCTTCAATTTTCTGCAATACCTGCTAATTTTTCTGAATTCTTTTATCTTGTATTTATAAAATTATTTGCATTTTTTAAATTATTTGAATGTTTAGTATTCTTAGAAATCTTTAAATTCCTTAAATTCTCTGAATTTCTTGGATTTTCTGAATTGATTGAATTATCTGGAATTTCTCTTAACTTATTGAATTCCTTCGAATTCTTTGAATTATGTCGAAGTCTTTGGAATGCATTGAATTCCAAGAATTCAGATATCTAAAGAAACAAATATTCTACAAAATATTTTATTTAATAAATAATGCATTTTTTGAAAAAAAACTTTTTCAAACAACCGACAAACTTTTGGAAAAATTACCCGAGAGATTCATAATCTGGCGGATTTTCGCGACATTTTAGGCTAAAATTACCCAAACAAACTTTTTTACATTTTATCACATTTCATTTTTTTACATTTTAAAAAAAACGATATAAGCCTATTTTAGAATTTATTTTTGTTTTCAACAAATATAAACAAATACGGCGGAAAAATTAGCCATTTCAACAATATGATTTTTTATCTCTGAAAAAATTGCTTCAATAAACTCGTTTTCGGCCATAATTATTTAAGATAGATTTAACCCATATATGAATTGTATTCAACATTTCAATTTATTTTTATAAACAATTTATTCAAACAAATACTCCAGTGTTCCGTTTTTTGCAGATAAAACTAATGGTATACTAAAATCGTTCTGGTTTATTATTGAAATGTTATGTAGTAACGAAAAGTTGTCATAAATTGAAAGTTTATAAACAATTTATGAATTTATAAACAATTTTTTCAACTATCAAGGACCGTGGGCAGACTAATAGATATAATAAGGAAGTTATTAATGTATGGGATAATTTTAGGAATAAATGATTTTTTTATAGAAAAAATATAATTATTCAATTGCTTAAGCAAAAATTGTTTAATTAAATTTGTTAAATAAAAATTTCTCAAACGATTTGCTTAAATCTGTGAGTTACGGAAGAAAACACGCCATTCGATTCTACGGAAAAAATTACATAGTCCATGCATTGGTCAATTTTTGTGTCCATCCAATTTTTTTTTTAGTATAAATAACAAATTTCACAGTACGACACTTTTTTAGCATTTACTTATGATACATATAATACATAAAAAATGAGGTGGAGAAAAAATTGATCCAATATGCGAACTATGTGTAATTTTTCCATAGAATCGAATAATGTAATTAGTTCTATAATAACTTGCAGATACAAATATATTGTTTAAATAATTATTGCTTAAATGATTAAAATAGCTAAATATTTTTCATGTAAAATGCTCTTCTTATAATATGCTTTCACACCAATATAATGACTATATTGACCTCTCCAACCAAGATTTGCTCACGACGCAAACAATATTATCAGTTTGATGGAGATATTGATGCTTTTGAGCAATGATAGGAATATAATATCAGTTTTTTTATTGGATTTTCAGATTGTATAATATTTACCCATACGTTTTTTGGTTTTAAATATCTATTAGATCTAATAAATAGGGAAATAAACAAATAATAATGTTGTATCAAAAAGTTTGCATCATTCTTCTGCCGTTGCTATCATTCCTCTGGTTTTACCATGTTTGCAAAGTGCTAATAATATCATATAAAAAAAAATTAGGTTGACCTCAAAATTATTGTGTTGCGTTAGTTTAAGATAAAGACGAATTAGAGGTTTTTAAGTATAAACAAATAATTTTTTCACTTTCTTCTCAGTTAAATAATCGTAAATGTTTTTTTCCGTTCTGCATTCTACTGAAGAATATTAATTCTTAATATAATTACGAAAGTGTAGCAGCTTCATTTTAAACAAATTGTGTTCATACAAAACACTAAGAAGGCAGTGTAATTCTTTCTCCGCGTTATAAAATATAAAAATATCTGATTCACTTGTTCTTTTGAAGAAATAAATTGTATTAGTTTTCTATAGAATGTCGATGTAACACTCTACTGAAGGCTCATTTCTAGAAAAAAATGGAACAATTTCTATACAACGCACGTGATTGGTTGGTTCTAGAACAGTTCATTAACATCTGTTATGTAAAAGCTACTAATATTAGTTCCTTATTTGTTCTAGAATGCATTTGTAACAGCGTTCTAGAATCTAGAACATCGACACAACATAGTCACGGCACAGTTATAGATCAAAGTTAAAATAAATATTAGAGAACGTGATTGGTTAGTTCTAGAAAAATTATGTAACATCTCATCTGTAATAGGTACTCATCTTTGTTCCTGATTTGTTCTAGGACACGTTCCCAACAGCGTTCTTGAGCATCAACATAACACCGTTACGGCACAGTTCTAGAACAAGCTTGGAACAAATTTATAGAACGTCTGTGATCAGTTTTTTTAGAACAGTTCCATAACAACTGTTACAGAACAGTTCCGTCATATAGATCTAGAACAGGTTTGTCACAATAGAGTCACAATGTTCTAGAAAACTATAATTTGATGTTCTTCGATTTCGAACAGTGAAGGAAGAATGTGAGAGGTGGAAAGAATGATCGCTCTTCTGATCGTTCAAAAAGCAAAAAAGCTCTTTTATTGAGCCAAATTCCAAAAATGTTTATAGAATAAACATATGAAATGCATTCCGCTGAATTCGATGAACAAGCATTATGAGTTTCAGAAAACTTTTATATTTTTTCTTTAGAATGGTTCACTAACACCTGTTCTATAAGAGGTCCTAATTTCCATTCTTCATTCGTTCTAGAACACATTTGTAAAAGCATTCTGAAACTTCAAAATAATACAGTTATGGAACAGTTCTAGATCATGTGACAAGAAATGTTATTGTATGTTTGCAATTGCTTGGTTTTAGAAGAATTATTTAACAACTGTTCTGTAACATATATTAATTTGTGTTCCTTCTTTGCTCTAGAACAAATTCGTAAGAACGTTCTAGAAAATCGGCATAACGCTATTATGGGAGTTCTAGAACAAGTTTGAAGCAAATGTTATAGAACTATGTGGTCAGTTTGTTCCAGAAGAGTTCCATGAAAACTGTGACAGATCAGTGCCGACATATAGATCTAGAACAGTTTTGTCACAATAGTGTCACAATGTTCTAGAAAACTATAATTCGGTGTTCTTTGGTATCCACCAGTGTAGGAAGAATCTGAGAAGTGTAAAGTATTATCGATCAAAGTATTATCGAAAGTATTATCGAAAGTTCTATCAAAAATCTCTTTTTTTGAGCTAAATTCCAAAAATGTTAATAAAATAAACATGTGAAATACATTCCGCTTGATTCGATTATCAATC
>CAKNYM010031818.1:19176-39025 GCA_932195095.1 Andricus curvator
ATTTAACAATAGTTCTGTAACATATATTGATTTGTTTTCCTTCTTTGCTCTAGAACAAATTCGTAAGAACGGTCTAGAAAGTCGACGGAATGCTATTATGGGAGTTCTAGAACAAGTTTGGAGCAAATGTTATAGAACTATGTGGTAAATTTGTTCTAGAAGAGTATCATGAAAACTGTTACAGATTGTTGACATATAGATCTAGAACAGTTTTGTCACAATAGTGTCACAATGTTCTAGAAAACTATAATTCAATGTTCTTAGCTATCGACCAGTATAGTTCTAGATAACTGTTATCTTTTTGTTCTTGAACATTTCGGTCAGCAAATTGTAACAATGGTTATAGAACACTCTTCCTTCTATGATTGACATAATTCCTTCTCGGCATGATTCCTGCAAAGCTATATCTCTCCAGAATGGAAATTCGACTTTCAAATATGTATAGTGACAAGATCAATTGATGTCAGTTAGCAACGAACATACATCTAGCAACCGATTAATTAGACAGTTTGCTATGGCCGGATAGGTTGCTTAATTTGAATGGCATGTGAATTAGGTATTCGAGACGTATATCTGTTTAACTCACTTTGCACAAGTATGTGTGCAAACTGCAAATTTGTGTATGTGAATGTATACAGAACATTGCATCGAGACCCGGGCCAGGTTTCAACGCAGAATTGCGGATTCTGATCTCCACGTGCAGCGCATGGCTAGTTATAATCCTGCTTGTCTGGCTTTTCAGGGAATATAATCCTGCTTGTCCCGTGTCCTCTGACTCGCGCTTGCTTGTTCGGCAACCTTCTATATCAAAATCCTCTGCATTCTCAACCTTTTTTTATTTTTATTAGCGAAAAGGGTCTTTTTTATTATTTCAGTGAAGGGAGCGTCCTCATATTACGTGACACTCTAGGGGGGGGGGGGTAGTATTTTTTAAATTAATATTTTAATTATTAAACAAAATTCAAGTGGGGAATCATACATAACGATTTTGTGAGGCTCCTCACTTGGGGTGATCGCTAGAGAGATTGATCAGCAGCCTGGGTCGGAGCAGTGTTGCGGAATGAACGTGTCATTTGAATAAATAACACGAGAATTCCAGATCAATCTAAAATATCTATACCTAACACATATATACCTATCTACCTTATACCTATAAACCTACCTACTGTATACCTATATACCTATTTACTATGTTCCAACCGAGCAAGTCACGCCTACCCCGAAAGGGAAATGGCTTAATTGTATAACAATAATAATAAATATTTGTAATTTAAAAAAAATAAACAAATTTAAATTTTCATTTATAAAAAATATTGGCGAAGTCAACTAATTGTTTTAAAATTGAATAATTTTATCACCATAAATTTTGTCTGCCCTATCGTCACAAAGTGTCAATACATTAAAGACCAATATTATTGATACACAAAATGTAGAAGTTGGATTTTCACCCAAATGGTTGAAGTTTCAAGTTGAAAAGACGAATTTCTTAAAATACAGTTGAATTAAAAAAAAAAAACAATTAAGCTTTCAACAAAATAGGTGAATTTTTTACATAATTGTGAATTTGTCATCTAGTTAAGTTTTTAAGCTAAAAAGTCAAATTTTTTAGAAAATAGCTGACTTTTAAACTGAAAAAGAATTTTCAACAAGAAATTTAATTTTCAATGAAGGAAGATAAATTTTCAACGAAACAATTGAATTTTCAACTAAAAAGGATACATTTTCAAACAAAAATGAATTCAACTAAAGAAGACAAATTTTTAAAAGAAGACGAATTTTTAGCGAACAAGAATAATTTTCTACCCAAATAGACGAATTTTAACGAAATGCATGAACTTTCTACTAAGTAATTGAATCCTCAACTTATGAAAAAAAAATTTTTTAACCAAAAATGGAATGGCTAAATTTTCAAATGGAAAAAAATAATTTTTAACAAAGAAAAATAATTTCCAACAGAATAGTTAAGTTTTCAAAATAAATGGTTTAATTTTTAACCAAATAGTTTAATTTTCAACGAAAAATATTAATTTGCAAGAAAAAATTTTTTTTCAGCCACACAGTTGAATTTCAAACTAAAAACGATCAATTTTAAACAACAAAAATTAAATTGCTACAAATTATTTGAAACTGGGAATCAAGTATTTAATTTTTCAATAAAAAAAGAAATTCGTAGTGAAACATGTAATAGTTAGTATTTCAACTTTCAAGAAAACAGTTGAATCCTCCAACAAAAAGGATTAATTTTGAAACAAGAAGATAATTTTCTCTTTCATAAAAGACGAATTTCCAACCAAAAAAGGTCAATTTTCAATCAAAAATCTTTATTTTCAACCTAGAATCGAATATTTACATTATGCGTGAAGGAAATTAATTCTCAACCAAAAAAAAAAGAGAATTTTTAGCAAAATAGTTAAATTTTCAATCATAGAGATGCATTTTCAGCTAAGATTACGAATTTTCCAGAAAAAAAAACTAATTATCAAGAAAAGAGTCCAAATTCTACCAGCCAGTTGACATATTATCTAAAGAATTTATTTTCGAACCAAGAAGAATAATTTTCTACAAAAATAGACGAATTTTCAACCAGAGAAGATCAATTTCCAGTTTAAAATTTGAATTTTCAACCAAAAAATGGAATAGTTACATTTTCAGTGAAGAAAATTAATCCCAAACTAAAAAAATCGAATTTTTAACAAGAAAGTTAAATTCTCAACTAAAGAAATAAATTTTCTACTAAAATGATGAATTTAAAAAAAATGAATTTTCAAGAAGAGTTCAACATTCAACCAAAGAGCTGAAAATTCAACAAAAAAGTTGATTTTTTAACGAGGAAGATTTATTTTCTACAAAAAAAAAATGAATTATAAACAAAATACATGAATGTTCAAAAAATGTCTTGCATTTTTAGCTCAAAAATAATAATTTTCAACCAAATAGTTGAATTTTAGAGTGAACAAAATTTTATCCGAAAATGTAATAGTTGAATTTGCAGTTAAAAAAATTAATTTTCAACCAAAGATGAAAGGAATTTCCAAGCAAAGAGTTCAATTTTCAACCAAAGAAATCTTTAACCAAAAAATTAATTTTTAACAAAGCAGTTTAAATTTCAATTAATTAGTTGAATTTTTGATCAAATAAGATAAATTTTCAAGAAAATAGTTGCAGATTAAAAAAAAATAATTAAATTTTTAACCAAATAGTTCCAATTTTAGCGAAAAAAAAAACGAAAAAAGTCTAAGTTAATTTTTATATTATATAAATGTTCTCAAATGAAAAAAATGTCGAAAAAATTTAATCAAAAGTATTCTCATGATAGTATTTTACATAAACTCTATAAATTTGGTTGAAATCGGTTTATAACTTTTTAAGATATCACTTTTTTTTAAATTCATCAAAAAATTCAAAGTAAATTTTTAAAAGAGAGAATATTCTTGATTTTCAAAATGATTTTGAAAATACAAAAATTGTTTCTTTAACAAATATAATTTTTTTGAACTCTTTACATCGACATTTCAAGCCAAAGAAACAATTTTTTTCAAATCAGTTGAATTTTCAATATGGAAATATAAAATTTAACAGAAAAAGTAATTTACAACCGAATAGGTGACTTTTTGACTGATATCATGAATCTTCTATTGAAAAATGAATTTTTCATAAAGTATTTCTTTTTTCAACCAAATAGTTTATTTTTTAACCAAAATACATTAATTTCCAACCACACAGTTACATTTTTATCTACAAAATGATGCATTTTTATCCAAAAAGATTAATTTTACACCAAGAACATTAATGTTCGACCAAAAAAAAAAATTTCTCAACCAAATTGTTGAAATTTGAAGCCAAGAAGATGAATTAAAAAAAAATTAATTTCCGCGAAGTAATTCTTTTTTAAACCAAATAGTTTATTTTCTCAACCAAAAAAGATTAATTTTTAACCAAAAAGTTACATTTTTATCCAAAAAATGATAAATTTGGAACCAAAAAATTAATTTTCCACCAAGAAGATAATGTTCTACCAAAAAAGACGAATTTTTAAACATTGTTGAATTTTGAAACCAAATATGATTTTTTAACAAAGTCTTCATTTCCTACCAAATAGTTAATTTTTTGAATAAATAGTTTAATTTTGAAACAAATTCTAGCAGAATAGTTGAATTTTCAACCAAAAATATAAATTTCAAACACAAAAATTAATCGTCAACCAAATTGTTGAATTTTTAAGACAAAAACGAATTTTCTACAAAGCAGTTGAATTTTCAAGCCGAGAATATGAAATTCAAACAAAAAAGGTAATTTACAACCAAATAGTTGAATTTTCAAAGAAAATTATATATCTAAAAACAAGAAAAAGGAAATTTTCAGAAATAGTTCAACTTTATATTAAATAGTTTATTTTTTAACCAAAAAAGATTAAATCTCAACAAAACTTGTAATATTTGATATCGCAACCAAAAAGATTTTAATTTAAAATAAAAAACTGTTGGGTTCTTTAAAAAATACGAATTTTCAACAAAATAGTTTAATTGTCAACCAAAAAAGATTAATTTTCAACCAAAAAGTTACAATTATAATAAAAAAGGATGAATTTTTAACAAAAAAGATCAACTTTTCACTAAAAAAGACGGATTTTCAACGAAATACATTAATTTTCAACCAAGTAGTAGAATTTTCAACTAAAAAACATCCATTTTCAACCAAAAATGGAATAATTGCAATTTCAGATTAAAAAATTAATTCTCAACTAAAAAGAAACAACTTTTCACAAAAATATTTAAATTTTCAACTAAACAGATGAATTTTCAACTAATAGGATAGATCTTTAAAACAAAATAATTTTCAACAAAAGAGTTCAAAATAGTGAGTAAATTTCTTGTATGTACATATTAGTTTAGTCCAAAAAAGGCATAATTTTTTTTTTCTCCCCTAAAAAGTTTTGTTTGGTTTCAAAATTTTACATGAATTTTAGAAGGATAACAAAATATTAAGGAGCCATTTCTGCAAAAAAATTCTGATTTTATTTTAAATGTTATTGTTGATTGGAATATTTTATTTTGAAATACATCCATTTTTATATTTTTCGTGAAATACGTCACTCAGATTTTTGACAGAATTTAAAAAAAAATTGGTATGTGTCTTGCAAACCCATTTTCGGAAAATCAATGCGCCTTTTATTTTAATTGGCATTGTTATTGGATCATTAAACTTTGGAATACGTCAATTTTTTAATTTTTAGTGAAATACATGACCCAGATTTTTGAGAGAATTTAAAGTGAATTTTCCGGAAACTCACAAACCAACTTTTGGCAATTAAATGCTTATTTCATTTTAGGGCATATACAGGGTGTTTATTTTATCCTGAGACGTCGAAATACATTTTTTATTAACTTTTCAAAAATAGCATTTTTTTTAATTTTCAGATTTATCAAAGAAGGTTTTATATCTGAGCTGAAACTATCTGTAAATAATTTCCAGTCGGTGAGAATGATTTAAAAAATTGTTTATTACATTATAAACAAATTAATGTACAAAAGTTCTTTTCGGGATTTCGTTTCGGGAATGTTTAGCTCATTGAAATCCAGAGTTTTTGTATAAAATATGAGATAAATAAAAGTTTTATTACTGTTACTTGAAAAAGATGCTATTTTGCAATATTTAAAAAAAAATTTCACAGTTTGGCTATTTATTAACGAACATGCCTAATTTTTGGTAACGGAATCAACTTAGAATGCTTTTTAGGTGCCTGTTTTATATGACACTTAGCAAATGTGGAAGAATTATTTAATCAATTTTTAGAAACAAATTCAAAGTTTGTCTATTTTTCAACGAATAGGCTTAATTAAAAAAAATTTACTAAGAATGATTTTCCGGTGACTGTTTGATATGATAATGTGCAAATTTACAAGAATTATAAATTATTTGAACAATTTCTTCATCAAATTCAGAGTTCGTCTATTTTTCAACGAATAGGTTCAATTAAACAAAAATAACCAAGAATATCTTTGCGATGACTCTTTTCTATGCTGCTTTGCAAATTCCCAAGAATTATTCATTATTTAACCAATTTTCATTAAAAAAATTCAGAGTTTGTCTATTTTTCAACGAATAGGCTCAATTGGTTAAAAAAATAAACTAACAATATCTTTGCGATGACTCTTTTCTATGTTGCTTTACAAATTACCAAGAATTATTCATTATTTGAACAATGTTAATAAACAAATTCAGAGTTTGTCTATTTTGCAACGAATAGGCTCAATTAAAAATAATTTACTAAGAATTCTTTTTCGGTGACTGTTTGATATCATAATTTGCAAATTTGCAAATAACCAAGAATATCTTTGCGATGACTCTTTTCTATGGTGCTTTGCAAATTCCCAAGAATTATTAATTATTGAAGCAATTTTTATTTAAAAATTGATTTTGTCTATTTTTCAACGAATAGGCTCAATTGGTTAATAAAATAAACTAACAATATCTTTGCTATGACTCTTTTCTATGGTGCTTCACAAATTACCAAGAATTATTTATTATTTGAACAATTTTTATAAACAAATTTAGAGTTTGTCTATTTTGCAACGAATAGGCTCAATTTGTTAAAAAAAAATAACTAAGAATATCTTTGCGATGACTGTTTTCTATAGTGCTTTGCAAATTCTCAAGAATTATGATTCATTTGAATATATGATTCATAAAATATTAAGAATTTGGCCATTTTTCAACGAATAGGCTCCATTTATTGACGGAATCAACTAATAATGTATTTCTAATAAATTTTAACAACGATACATTGCAAATTTCAAATATTTTTTTTTTATTTCAACAAGAAGTTGTTTTTGTTTTATTATAATTATAAATAATGGAAAATTATGAATATTTAGAAATTCATTTTATTATAATTTTGTTACATTTTTGACGTCTATGACTTCTTTCAAATTTAAACTATTTTTGAAATCTTAAGCAACTCAAAATATAATTTCATCTTGGTCGAATTATTTTTAGAGAGAAAATTACAATTTTAATTAATATTTTAGCGCATATCTTAATATTTCTTCTCAAAATTATATAGCCTCAAATTTATGAATATTTAGAAATTCATTTGATTTTTATTTTTGTTACATTTTCGACGACTATGACTTCTTCGAAAATTTAAACTTTTTTTTAAATCTTAAGCAATGGAAAATATGATTTCATCCTGGGCTAATTATTTTTAAAGACAAAATTAAAATTTTAATCAATATTTTGGCTCATTTCTCAACATTTCTTCTTAAAATTATATAGCCTCCCTTTTTTTCAAAAATAATTATTTTTATCAGAATAATAAACAATACAAATTAAGAACATTTAGATATTTATTTTATTTTACTTGCATTTACATTTTCAAAGACAATTACATCCTTATAATTTTAACTAACAATACAAAATTATAAACGCTTGTAATTTCATTTTATTTAACTTTCAGTTAAATTTTCAAAGAATATAATTCCTACTAATTCATAAAATGTGTTTATACACATTCTTTTCGATGACTTTCTTCTATGCTTGGTAAATTCCGAAGAATTATCAATTATTTAAACAATTTTCATAAAGAAATTCAGAGTTTGGCTATTTTCAACTTTTCGATTACTTTTTCCTACGATATTTCGCAAATTTTATAATTATTAATTATTTAAACAATTTTCATAAACAAATTCAGAGCTTGGCAATTTTTCCACGAATAGACTTTTAGCTATTTTTCAACGAATAGGCTCAATTTTTTCGCAGAATTAACTAAGAATATCTTTCCAATGACTCTTTTCTATAAAGCTTTGCAAATTTACAAGAATTATTAATTATTTAAACAAATTAAGAGTTTGGCCATTTTTCAACGAATAGGCTCCGTTAGTTTACGGAATCACCAAGAATTTATTACTAATAACTCTTTTCTATACGATGCTTTGCGCATTTACAATCATTATCAATTATTTAAACAGTTCTCATAAATATATTTAGAGTTTGGCTATTTTTCAAGGAATAGGCACAATTCATTTACGGAGTCAACTAAGAATGTCTTTCCAATAACTCTTTAGGCTCAATTTGTTTCCGGAATTCGATAAAGAATGTATTTCTAATAACTTTTCTCTACGATACTTTGCACATTTACAATAATTATTAATTATTTAAACAATCTTTATAAATATATTCAGAGTTTGGCTATTTTTCAAGGAATAGGCACAATTTGTTCACGAAATCAACTAAGAATATCTTTCCGATGACTCTTTTCTATGTTGCTTTATAAATTTACAAGAATTATTAATTATTTAAACAATTTCGATTAAGAAATTAAGAGTTTGGCTATTTTTCAACGAATAGGCTCATTTTTTACAGAATTAGGTGCGAATATCTTTCCGATGACTTTTGTCTATAATGCTCTGAAAATTTCAAAGAATTAATTATTTTTTAAACATTGTTGATAAAAAAATAAAAAGTTTGACCATTTTTCAAAGAATAGGCTCAATTTGTTTACGGAATCAATTAAAAATGTTTTTTCAAATAACTCTTTCCTATGTATGATACTTTGAAAATTTACAATGATTATTAATTATGTAAGCAATGTTTATCAACATATCCAGAGCTTGGCTATTTTTCAAGGAATAGGCACAATTTTTTCACTGTGTCAAATAAGTATGTATTTCAGAATACTCTTTTTCTATGTTGCTTTACAAATTCATATTTTGGATAATTTCAACGAATAGGCTAAATTTTGTTATAGAATTAACCAAGAATATCTTTCCGATTACTTTTTTCTATGTTGCTTTGAAAAGTCTTTCTCATGACTCTTTTCCATGGTGCTTTGTAATTTTACAAGAATTAATAATAATTTAAACAATTTTCATTCAAAAATTTAGAGTTTGGCTATTTTTTAACAAATAGGCTACAATTTTTCACAGAATTAACTAAGAATATCATTCGGATGACTTTTTTTATAAT
Source organism: Andricus curvator (assembly GCA_932195095.1). NCBI lineage: Eukaryota > Metazoa > Arthropoda > Insecta > Hymenoptera > Cynipidae > Andricus > Andricus curvator. The sequence continues at coordinate 28,141 of CAKNYM010031818.1, forward strand.
GCTGTGCAAATTTCATAGAATTATTAATTAATTAAACAATTTTCATAAAGAAATTAAGAACTTGGCTATGTTTCAACTAATAGGATCAATTAGTTTAGTGAATCAAGATTTCTACGATACTTCACAAATATACAATAATAATTAATTATTTTAACAATATCCACAAAAATATTCAGAGTTTGGCAGTTTTTCAAGAAATAGGCACAATTTGTTTACAGAGTAAGCTAACAATGTCTTTCCGATGACTCTTCTCTATGTTGCTGTGTAAGTTTACTAGAATTATTAATTATTTAAACAATTTTCATAAACAAATTCAGAGTTTGGCTATTTGTCAACGATTTGACAAATTTCAGTGAAAGGTAATGTAACATGCGAATCTGGATGTTTTTCATCGTTAGAGGTTTTCTCGTGCAATATCGAACAATTCTAGACCTAGAGAGGAAAGGAAGGAAGTTTCGCGGTGGGTAATGGTGGAGGGTCGAAGTGGCGAATGTCGTAACCGATTATCTCTAATTGGTCCTTGAGGCGGAACTGTCTCCCACAGGAAGTTTTCTGTGGCAAGTTTTAACGTAATTTCACTTTCTACTTTCCTCCAACATTCCACTTCGTTTCCACCACGCGCGAGAAAATCCTATCAAGGGATTTAGCGTATGGTGATTTTTACTACTTTCTACCTATACTGAAACTCCCATTGTAGAAGCAATATTTTTAATCTTTCTTTGGAAATTAGGAACAATGTTATGATGTCTGCTGAGTTTATTTATAATTATAAATATAAAGTATACTCTTCCAATATGGAAAATTCTTCTTTCTTTTGTTGAGTGGGTATCTAACCTCAGCTGTCAGAATACTTAGAATTCCAAGTCGCGTATTGTAGTAAAAATATGAAAATCTTTGTTAGCAGCTCACAGCGCAAGCGCGGTTACGCTGTTCGCCTGACTTTTGTAGATTTTTATGTGGCGAGAGCGAACCAATCGCGCGAAGTCTCCTCCCAGCGACATCACCGATACGACCCTCGCTACTAAACCCCCACTCGGCTGCCTCGCGAGTGGTGCGCCGCCGCTGAAGCGAAGTACATAAGAGTACGGTCCGCGAGACCAAGAAATCAGATCTCTTCGGGTTTCGGGCCAAACCCTTATGTTCCTGGTTTCTTCTCCTGAAGAAGCGAAACAAATTTTTTTAACTGTATCAATAACAGACTTCAGAGACCAACATGATCTCCAAACAGGAAAAATAATGAGACTTTTTACGAAAATAGGAGAGTAAATTCTTTTGCAATAAAATTCTTGTGTGTTAAAATTGAATGTGTTTATTTTTTCAACACATAGGTCAATTCCCAAAAATTGATTCCATTTATAAATTTATTCAGGTCATACAATCTAATAAAAATAATAAAATAGATTCAGAGTGCGAATGACTCATTACTACTGAATCTTTCTTATTTTTTTGTCCAGAATAAATTTATAAATGAAATAATAACTTCGTTATTTATACAAATGTCGAAAAAAGTATATTGTTGGATTTAGAAACTCCAAGTCCGCGGAATTAAGATTAATCTAGAATCAAAAAAATTCATTTTTAACAAAAAAGTTATGTTCTCAAACAACACAGATATTTTTAACCAAATAGTTGCATTTTCTACTTAGAAGATTGAACTTCTACCAAAAAAGACAAATTCTTCAAGAAAGAAAGAAGTTTTTAACCAAATACTTAAATTAATAATAGTAAATTATATAATAAAATATACCAAGAATAAAGTAGGTAAATTTTAAGTTAAAAAATTAATTTTAAACTAAAACAAAACGTTTTTTCAACCAAAGGAATGAATTTTCAACTAAAATTTTCAATTTTCAACCAAAAAAGTTAATTTTTAAATGAGTAGTTTAATTTTCAATTGAGTATTTAAAAGAACCAAAAACGATGAATTATCATCAAAATGTGTAATAGTTCACAGTTTTTTCAGAAAAAGTTTTACTTTTAAATCAAAAACAGTTGAATTCGAGAAAAAATGACAAATTTTTAACAAAATGGTTAAATCCTCCAACAAAAAAGATAAATTTTCAACCAAATAGAACTTTGAAAGAAAAAGATGAGTTTTCGCTTAAGAAGATTAATTTTCTACCAAAAAAGATTTTCAACCCAAAAAGAAGAATTTTTAACAAAAATGTTGAATTTTCAACAATAAAAAAAAAACTTTGCAATGAAATTGTTGAATTTTTAACAAAATGATTCATTTTCAAATAAATAATAAAACTGTAACCGAAAGAGATAAATGATCAACAAAGTGTCACATTTCTAACCAAAAAGGATGAAATTTTCACCAAAAAAGTTCAATTTTTGAACCAAAAAGGCGAATTTTCAACTATGAAAGATTTTTCTTTCAGGAAAGAAAAAAAGTTTTAACTAAATTGTTGAATTTTCGAAACAAGAAGAATTTTCAATAAAATAGTTGAATCATCAACCAAAACAAATTAATTTTCAACCAAACCAAACAATTGAATTTTCAACAAAATAGTTGAATTTTCATCTAAAAATTACAATTTTTAACCTAAAATGGAGTAGTTTAATGTTCAGTTCAAATAAATAATTAAAAAAAAAACAATTTTTAACAAAATAGTACTTTTTTTAACCAAAGAGATGAATCTTCAACCATAAATATCAGTTTTTAACAAAGAAATTCAACTTTGAACTAAGTAGAAGAATTTTCTATTAGATATGTAATACTTGCTATTTCAAAGAAAAATAGTTCAATTTATTAATAAAGTAAAAATAATTAATAATAATTTAAAAATAAATAAATTGCATTCATCATCAAAGAAGAAATGAAATTTCTACCAAAAGAAAGGAAAAAAAAGAAACTTTTGAACAAAAAAGACGAATTTTCAATAAAAAATTTGAATTTTCAACGCGAAATAATAAGTTTTTAACAAAAAAGTTTATTTTTGTAAAAATACCTGATTTTTCAAACCAAGGAGACGATTTTTCTACAAAACTATTGAATTTTATAATTTCAAATAAAGTTTATTCGCATATGACGCCTATTTTATTTCCACTATACCTACAAAATGTCTACTAGATTATATTTAAAAAAAAAAGATTGTTATTTTGAATAAAAAGCAGTTGAATTCAAGAAAAAATGGCAAATTTTTAACAAAATAGTTCAATCATCAACCAAAAGAAATTAATTTTTAAACAAATAGTTGCTTTTAACTTACAATATTAATTATCTACAAAAAAAAATACGGCTTTTCAACAAAATATTTGATTCTTCAAGAAAAGATACAAAGTTTTAACAAAACAGTTGAATTTTCAACAATAAACGATAGATTTTGGCGAAATCATTTAAATTTTGAGAAGTTAATTGAATTTTTTAACAAAATAATAAAATTTTAACGAAGCGAGATGAATGCAGAGTATCGTATTTTTAACCCGAAAATATGAATTTTTAAAAACCGTTTTTTTTAACGAAGTAGTTAAATTTTTGATAAAACAATTTAATTTTGAACTGAATAATGAAATTTTGAATGAAAAAAAGATTAATTCTCAATGCAAAATTTAATAGTATTTCAGACAACAAATAATTCACATTTTAATGAAAAGCAGTCGAATTGAACAAAAAAAAAACGAAACAAAAAAAGACGAATTTTCAACAAAATATTTGATTCTTCAACAAAAAATGCAACATTTGAACAAAATAGTTAAATTTTCAACCTTAAAAGATTAAATTTTCACCAAAATATATGAATCTAAAAAAAAGACGAATTTTCAGCGCAAGATAAAATCTTTAATTAAAAAATGAATTTTTAACAAAGCAGTTCAACTTTCAACCAAGTAGTTGAATTTTCAACCAAAAAATTTTCAACATAATAGCTGAATCCTCAACAAGAGCAGATGAATTTTCAATAAAAAACATTAATTTTCTACAGAAAAAAAAAAATTTAAACAAAATACATGAATTTTCAACCAAATTTTTGAATTATTGAACTAAGAATATCAATTTTCAAACTAAACTGAAATAGTTAAATTTTGAATTTAAAAAATGAATTTTCAACAACAAACAAACGAATTTTTGGCAAAATAGTTCAATTTTCAATCCAAGTCATGCATATTCAACCACAAAGATTAATTTTGAACAAAGTAATTTAACTTTCAACAAAGTAGTGGAATTTTCATCCAAAGAAGATAAATTTTTAAGTAAGCAATATAATACTTGATACTTCAACTATAAAAGAGTTTAATTTAAAATTCAAAAAATAAACAGTTTCTGGGACCTTTGAAAAATTTTCAAAAAATTTAACATTTTCACTATTTTTGCAATAACTTCTCAAGAAATTGAGAAAATCACTTTATCCGAGACTTATTTTATTTAAAATTTCGATATTTTCCAGTCAATTGAAGCAAAAAAAAAGTTAAATTAATTAATAAATTACCTATTGGAAAAACGTTAATCTTATAATTGAGATATAAATTAAATTTTAAATCGATAAGTCATCTCTTATGATATGTCTCGTTTTCTAATAATTTGAATTTTTCCTAAATTTCCACACAAAAAAGAAAAAAAGAACATATTTTTTAATTTGTAAGCCAAAAAGATACTTTTTCCACAAAACAGATAAATTTTAAAAAAAAGTTCATTCACAACCAAAAGGTTGAATTTTATACCAAAATGGTTGAATTTTCATCCCAAAAATGTAATAATATTTTAAATAAACATTTGATGATTCATCATTTTAGATGAAAAATCTTGTTTTTTGTACAAAATTTAACTGTGTTGTTAACATTTTCTTAAATTTTTTTTAATTGAAAATTTAACTATTCCATGTTTGGTTGAACATTTATCTTCTTCAGTTGAAAATTCTACTGTTTGGTTGAAAATTCATGTATTTTATTAAAGATTAATCACTTTTCGTAGAAAATTAATCTTTTTGGTTCAAAATTAGTTTTTTTGTTGTGCATCAATTTTTTAACTGAAAATTCAACTATATCATGTTTATTTGAACATTAATCTTCTTCTGTTGAAAATCCAACTTGTTTGAAAATTTCTGTATTTTGTTGAAAATTTGTCTTTTGTGGTACAATATTAATCTTCTTGGTTTCTAATTCACCTTTTTGGTTGAATATTCAACTATTAGATTACAAGTTCCAATATTTGGTTGAAAATTCATGTATTTTCTTAAAAATTATTCTTTTTTAATAGAAAATTAGTTCACTTTCATTAAAAATTAATTTTTCTTTCATTAAAAATTTGTGTTTTCATTGAAAATTAATTTTATTAACTAAAAATTTAACTACATTTTTTGTCGAAAGTTTTTTTTGATAAACATTTAATCTTTTTGGTAGAAAATTCATTTGTTTGTAACTGAAGATTGAACTATTCTATTTTTTGTTTAAAATTAATCTTTTTTAATTGAAAATTCATCGAATTTGTTAAAAATTTGTTAAAATTCTTTTAATATTAAATATTAATAAATATTTTTTTTGGGTAGAAAATTAATCTTTTTAATAGAAATTTCATTGTTTTGGTAAAAAATTTATCTTTTTTAGTTGAAAATTCATCTATTTTATTGATTTCTTTTTTGTAGAAATATAACCTTTTTGGTTGAAAATTTAATTATTAGGTTAAAAATTTATTTTTTTGATTGAAGATGCATCATTTTAGTTAAAAGTTTATTTCTTTGGTAAAAAATTTAACAAATTTAGTTGAAAATTGATCTTTTTGAGTTGAAAAATCATTTAATTTGTTGAAGACTCGTCTTTTCTAGTCAAAAATTTAATTATTTTGGTAAAAATGCATATATTTGGGTTGTAAATTCAACTTGTTTTCAAAAATTCCTCTTTATGACATAAGACCCAACATTTTGGATGAAATTTTTTTTCTTTATTGATTGAAAAATCTTTCTTAATTGGAAACTCAACTCTTTTATTGAAAATTCGTATTTTCTGGTTTACCAGTTTTTTATTGAGAATTAAAAAAAAATTCATGGAAATATCAACTATTAAACTTTTTCTTGAGAATTCATTTTTTTCAATCAAAAATTTTCTTGAAAATTATCTTTCTCTTGGTTGAAAATTAATTATTTCAACTGAAAATGTAATAACAAAATTTTAAATTAATGATTCTTAATCAACTGAAAATCGATTCTTCACTATGCGTGTGAATTTGGCAACATTCCTTCGAGTTTTTCAAATTAACCAATCAGCATTAAGGAATAGCGACAACAATGGAAAATGTCGATTTTCTCTTAAAATTTATTTTCAAAATAAAAATTTAGTTGAAATTTTTCCAGGAATTTTAAGCAAGTTTTTTTTATTTTCTTGAAGCCTTTCAAGCTTCTTCAAAATGTTCAGAATTTTTGTTCGAAATCTTCAAAAATTTACATTTTGTTTCAAATTTTTGGAAATTTTTTCCAACTTAAAATCATGTTTTAACCATTTTCAAAACTTTCAAACCTTCTTAATATCTTTTAAAATTCTTCGAAATATTCCAAAACTTTTCTTGAAATTCTGAAAAATTTAAAAACTTGCTTTCAACTCTTGCTTACAATTTTTTTAAAATTATTTTAAAAATAATTTTTTAAAATATAAAAGTTTAAATTATCCCATGAATTATGATAAATATTTATTATTATCGTGAAACCTTTTTAAATTTTTTTTTAAATTTTTGATAAAATTTTGTAATCTTGCTAATGGAAAGATTTTGCCTGAAAATCTTTCTCGTTCTTTTCCGGAATATTCGAAAATAATTAAAAAATTTTGGAAATCTTTGTCAATTTTCTGTTAAAATTTATTTTCAAAATAAAACTTCAGTTTAAATTTTCCCAGGAATTTTAGGAAAGTTTTTTTATTTTCTTGAATCCTTTTAAACTTCTTAGAAAGCTTTGAAATCTGTTTCGAAATCTTCAATAATTTAAATTTTGTTTCAAATTTCAAATTATTTTTTCCACTTTTCCCAAAACTTTTAAACCTTCTGAATATCTTTTAAAATTACTCGCAATTTTCTAAAAATTTTCTGAAAATTCTGAAAAATTACAAAAATTGCTTTAAAACCTTCCAGAATCTGTTATGAAGATGTTATAAATCTTTTGTCATCTTTTAAAATGTTTTTAAATGTTCTCTTCAAATTACTTTTTTAAAATAGAAAATCAGTTCAAATTTTCCCATGAATTCTAAGAAAATTTGTTTATTATCGTGAATCCTTTCAAAATCCTTGAGAAGCTTCAAAATTTTTATTCCAAATATTCAAAAATGTAGACTTTTTTAAACTTTTGAAATATTTTCAACTTTAAAATTAATTTTAAATATTTAAAAAATTCATAATGTCTTAAACTTACTCGCATTTTCTATAAATCTTTGTAATCTTGCTAATTGAAAGATTTTGATAAAAAATATTTCCCATTCTTTTTCGAAATTTTAGAAAATAATTTAAAATCTTTTGATTTCTTTGTCAATTTTCTTTAAAATTTATTTTCAAAATAAAAAATCCGTTTACATTTTCCACGAATTTTGAGAAATTTTTTTAATATCTTGAAACCTTTTGAAATTCTTTAAAAATTTCTTCATTTTTTAAATCTTCAGAAATATATTGATTATTATTATTAAATATATTATATTTAGATAATCTTACATTTCTCAAAAACCTGAAGTCACACAAATTATTATTTTAGGGGATAAATAATTTATAATAACAAATAAAAATGTCGAATAAACATTTCTTTTTTAAGTTAATTTGCTCATTTGTTTTTAAAGTTAGATAAATATATAATTTTCTTAAGATTCTTGAGAAAATTCAAAATTTTTATTGAAGGTTTCAGATATGTCAAAAAAGTCTATTTTTTCAGTGTTTTGAAAATTTTTAGGAAAAATTCGAGTCAATTTGAAAGATATTTAGGACTTTTAGAAGTTTTGAAGTTTTTTAAACTGACTCGAACTATTCCTACAATTTTGAAATGTATTTCAAAATTTTTAAAAATTCCCTGAAATCTTCCAGATATTTTCGAAATTTGTAGAAATATATTGAAATTATTATAATATTTTGCAATATTTTGAAACTCACCAATTTTCTTTAAAAATTAATTTTTCAAAATAAAAAGTAATGAAAAATTTTCCCAGGAATGTCAAGCAATTTTTTTATTTTCTTGAAACCTCTCAGACTTCTTAAAAAAATTCGAATTTTTTCTTGGAAATCTTCAATTTACATTTTGCTCAAAAAAATTTGGAAATCTTCCCAAACTTAAAATCATTTTTTAACCATTTTCGAAAATTTCAAGCCTTCTAATTATCTTTTAAAATTCTTCGAATTCTTCCAAAATTTTTCTTGAAATTCTGAAAAATTAAAAAACTTGCATTCAAATCTTCTAGATTCTGTTTTAACAATTTAGGAAATCTTTTGAAATGTTAAAATTTTGTTCAAATATTATATATTATATTATATATAAATATTATATAATTATGAGAAATATTTTGTATTATCGTGAAACCTTTTTAAAATTTTTTTTGTATTTTAAAAAATTTGTTCATCTTGCTAATGGAAAGATTTTGCGAAATTTTCGAAAATAATTAAAAATTTTTTGAAACCTTTGTCAATTTTCTCTTAAAATTTATTTTCAAAATAAAAATTCAGTTTAAATTTTCCCAGGAATTTTAAGAAAGTTTTTTTTTATTTTCTTGAAGCTTCAAATTTTTGTCGAAATCTTCAAAAATTTACATTTTGTTTAGGATTTTCGGAAATCTTTTCCAACTTAAAATCATTTCATCACCATTTTCAAAACTTTTAAAACTTCTAAATATCTTTTAAAATTCTTCGAATTCTACCAAAATTTTTCTTCAAATTCTGAGAAATTAAAAAACTGGCCTACAAATCTTCCAGATCCTATTTTGACAATTTTAGATATCCTTTGAAATTAAAATTTAAAAAAAGAATATTATCTTAAAATTAATAGTTTTAAATAGAAAGTCAGTTTAAATTATCCCAGCAATTACGAGAAATATTTTTTATTATCGTGAAACCTTTTGAAATTTTTTTTCAAATTTTTTATAATATTTTTAAATCTTACTAATCGAAAGATTTTGCTTAAAAATCTTTGACATTATTTAACCTTTGTCAATTTTCTCTTTAAATTTATTTTCCAAATAAAAATTCAGATTCAATTTTCCTAGAAAGTGTAAGAAAGTTTTTTTATTTTCTTGGAACCTTTTAAACTTCTCAAAAAGCTTCGAATTTTTTTTCGATATATTCAAAAACTTACATTTTGTTTTAAATTTTTCAAATATTTTCAAATTTCAAATTACTTTTTCAATTATTTCCAAAACTTTCAATCCTTCTACCTATTTTTTGAAATTGTTCGAATTTTTCCAAAAATTTTCTGAAAATTCTGAAAAATTACAAAAATTGCTTTAAAGTTTTCCAGAACCTGCAGATTTTAGAAATCTTTTGTAATCTTTTAAAATCTGTTGTCATCTTTTAAATATTCAAATATTTTCAACTTTCAAATTAATTTGGAATATTTTTAAAATTTCGAAATGTCTTAAACTTATTCGCATTTTTTATAAATCTTTGTAATCTTGCTAATTGAAAGATTTTGCTTGAAAATCTTTCCCATCCTTTTCGGAAATTTTAGCAAATCATTTTAAAATCTTTTAAAATCTTTGTAAATTTTCCCTTAACAATTATTTTAAAAATAAAAAATCATTTTCCCAGGAATTTTAAGAAATTTTTTTATTATCTTGAAATCTTTTAAGATTCTTAAAAAGCTTCATTTTTCGAATCTTCAAAAATACATTGATTATTATTATTGAATATATATTATTTAGATAACCTTACATTTCCCATAAACCTGAAGTTTGCAAACTCTTTTTCTTAAATGGCAAAAAAATTAAAGCTTCATCCAATCACGTACACGGGTTTCCCGACAACAATAGTTTCAAATCATTTCGAGTAATTTCTAGATAGATCGAGAATTAATCGAAAATAGCGCTATGCGCTTTTTAATAATTGGATTCGATTAGAAAACTGGAAATTCTCCTAGAAATGAGAAAATAAAGGTCATTCCCCACTGCAAAATTTTAAATCCGGACTACACAAAATGTGTTTTATGCCCTGATTATTTCTCTCGGAAAGAGAAGATTTTTGGATTAAATATTGGTGGAGTGTTCCGCTTGAGTCAGGATTTGAAAAGTCGAAGCTTTGGTTAATCGAAGGGCGTTTCGGCCCGTAATCACTTGGTGGACAGTCCACAATCCGGATCCTGAAACTAAAATTATTCCAGTCGTGTCTCCTGTTCCAGCGCCCTCGCACAATTTACACACGTAAATGCGTGTAGGTACTGGAGAACTGCTGGAACGACTCGTCCCAAGGGCCAACTGCAGTAATCCACCCCCTTTCCCCTTTTACCTACCCCATCCCCTACTCCTGGTCCCCCAAGTCACATTTACATTTTAAATTGCAATCCAAGCTAGTCCCTGATTACAGGTATTTTCTCCAAGAAGTTCATGAACAAGATGAGAGACTATAGATAGGAACCAAACTATTTCAAATTTCCTTTTTGCGTCTATGTTGACAAAACTCAGACAGAGTCATTCTCAAATAACTTTAGTTTTTCACGTAGGTAATAAGTTGGATTTTTTAGGAAATATTTATAACTGATTTTCTACCAAGGATGCTAGATGAACATTTCCGGTTGACCATAATGAAATGGGGTCTAACCGAGGGGTTGACCACTCTGATTTTTCGTGTACCAGTAATATATTCCCTAAAGAATATTCTTCGCTTGACTCTGCCATAAAAACCTTATCATCCGCCAACGCTAACCCACGTACCATCACTGCCTCGAAATCCACAAATAATCATAAATCCACGAAATAATAATATATGAATTTGTGAAAGAAG
>CAKNYM010031819.1:0-18664 GCA_932195095.1 Andricus curvator
ATGTGCTTTTGACAACGAGGTTCTTTGAAGCTGCAAAGTTTATTACTCTGGTTCCATTATCATTACTGACGTCATGCAAACTTTCTGATCCTATTGTAGGTCCTATTGTATTCTGACCCTATTGAATCTATAACCTCTAAATTGCGCATTTGGAAGATTGCACTTTGCACTATTAATATAACGGCAAAATCAGTTTTCACGACAAAAAACAATCCAATTAATATGTACCGCGTTAGTTTACACAATAAAAATGAGAATCGAACATAATCCGGCACGAATATTCGAGAAATCGTTGACTTTTTTTAGAGCGTTTTTTACTATTGCGCGATAGTTTTCGCATACTCACAGCCATGATGTACGAAATCTCCGGAAAAATACTTAATATTGTTAAATGATGAGTTATCTTATTAATACGCAGTAGATATATCTGAATTTTCAAGAATATACGAATTATAGAATTGGGATATCTTGGGGACATTCTTGGCATATAAGATTGGGACATTAACGAGATATCCTCAGGATATTCTGCGATATTCTTGGGACATTCCAGGGATATCGAGATTTCCGCCCTGTCGGATATCATTAACCATATTCCTAGGATATGTCCAGGATAACCTGGGAGTAAATGGGATATCCCTCCGACATATCATACTGGTTCATTGTAACAAAGTCTAATGTATAACGTGTCTAGTAATGCCCTTTCATAAAGAAACGGTGCTTTTATCTTGAAAAACGGCTAAGATGTTTATTAGTTTATAAAAAATTCAATAAAAATAATAATAAATGTTGATAAATGTTGGACTTATGCAACTATGAGTCACGCTCGACGATTTAATTAATACTTTCATGCAAAAAAGTTAGTGTTAGGCAATGTGTCTGGCAATCATTTTACGTGCAAGATGTATGTTTGCACAAACAAAATTGTCGAAATTTTGCATTGATTTATCAAATCATTTTTTTTCTTATATCTCGTAAGCAAATGCTCAATTTAAGTTCAAAAAATGTGTACCTATTGGATTTTAACCCCCATGATACTGGAAATATAAGATAGCTTAAGGTGTCTTCTACGACTTCTTCGTGGGACGGCGTCAGTGCTCCATTAGAAGCTGGAGTGTGAACGTTGGAAGTAGAGGTTCGGGTGTAGATTACCCAGTGTGTATTCAACGTCACAAAAGCCTACTCAGCTGTTCGACTCCGAAAGGTAATTTCATTATTTTTTGCAATAAATTCGTACTAAATTGAGTGTTTATGATATTTTATGCATGAATTATGAAATATTCATTAGAAATAATTCATTTCAGGACGAAGCATTTAGTTTGCATATCGATTTTTTCATCGTGTGGCCATAATATCGGAGCAAAGGTAATGATGTTACTGAGTTACTATTTTTTTTCAATCAAAAAAAAAATTCATACTCATTTTTTGCGTGCAGATGATGACTCGTAGCAGTCAACGATGTTCGGGGCAGATCGAAGCTCTGTTTTTGGAAGAATCCGAAGGCATATCAAGTAGGACAGGCCTGCCCAAGTAGGGGAAAACTGCTAATTTTCCAGATGGGAATTTAACACCACCACCGACCTCTACTCATTCAACTTCACGAGAGCGACTACCCCCAAGCCTCTGAACCTGAGAAGAGGGAAGTGGTGGTGGAACTCGAACATGTGGCGAATAAGCAGTTTTCCCCTACTTGGGCAGGACTGAAGTAGAAGACGCTCAGGATCGTCAGGATCGAGAATGATTTGCGTTGAATGTAGCTTAAGTACTTAATATTGTGAAAATGTGTCAGCGTACTATAATTTATTTTTTACTTTTGTCAACAATAAAATACATCAGCAAATTTTTATGTTAAAACCTTATTTTACCTTGAAAATTCATAAATTTGATATTTTTTTCAATTTCAATAAATAAATTATATGGAATATTTAACAATTTTATGATTAATATATTCATAAATGGCCAACAGCCATACCACGCTGAAAAAACCAGTTCTCGTCAGATCACTGAAGTTAAGCAGCGTTGGGCGCAGTTAGTACTTGGATGGGTGACCATTCGAGAAAACTGAGTGCTGTTGGCACATCGTGGGTGTGGTGAGTCCACACTTGTAGTTATTTACTACAAAAAAACTATCCACCTAGAAACACTACCGAATCGGGTAGTGTCACGCCGACCCTGAAAGGGAAATGGCTTAATGGTATACATACATACATAATTACTGTAATTCATAATAATTTGATGAAAAGAAGTTCAAAGTTCACATAAACAACTTTTTTTATACGTTAAACTACCAACTTATAACTTTTACTTTAATTTCAATTGTTTCCAAAAATTTCTACTTTTAATTAGCCAAAAAAAAATAAAACCTTAAAGTTCAACATTTTAGCTACCTATCTCTCACATTGGAAGTTTAAAAATAATAATTTTTCATGAAACTGCAAGCATTTGAAAAAAAAATGAATTTTCGAGAAAAAAAACTAAAATTGTTCTTCGGTTTTTTGTAAATAAACTTTTCCCCGTTGTATAAAACGAAATATCTATATTTTATTCGTCTTCCAGAGGAAATTTCCCATCGATTTTAAACAAAAATCGTTCAAATTGATTAATTTAGTCAGGAGATAGAAGCTTCCAAAGAGTCGCCGGGTGAAAAATACCCATGTGTGTATCATACGTAACTTTTTGATAGTGTGTATCATGAGGGTTAATGTACTTTCAACCATTTGTGTCACATTGAAATCAGTGATCCATAAGGATGGTCGTCTCCATGTAAAAGACAAATTAAAGAGTGGCATTCAATTGAAATCAGGCTTCATTTACAATACTTTACATAAAAGACTCACTCCATTTGGTGCCAGAAAGTATTGGACATGCTCCATGTTGAGTTAACTCATCTACTTCTCCATTTCGTTTGAGATTGTACCAGAATGCTGCACTACCTTTTTTTGGCCATAAGCTAACATTTAATTGTGGGAAAACTGTAGTACCTCCTTTCGCGACGTCATTCATCTAGAAGGTATATTTCTTTTAGACATTTATAGAATAAAAATTTAAAATGTCAAATATTATTCAATATCCTTTTTTACTGGAATCAGAACAGCAATACAATACAGGTAAACTTGTCTTTATTATTATGACGTGAGAACCAAATCACAGAGAATGGTCTGTTTCCTGGTTTTGTATAATTTTCTTGTTGAATTTGAAAATCATGCATCAACCAGTTAACTGGTTAAAGATATTGTTAAATTAATTATTTATCTTCGAATGCATACATTTTTAACAACTTAATTTAAAGGTTGCTGGCCCTATTAGCAGTTCATTATAAATTCGAGCTTTTTCCTGTTTTATCATTGCCGAAATCGGTTGACCCGAGTCTCGTTTTTGGAGGACCCATTTGAGTAAAGAGGTCTCTAATTCAGCATTCTTAGCAGATTTGATTGGTTTTTTGTTTCTTAACTCCAATTTCTTGCAAAACTAGGTATTTTTCGCTAATTAACACAAAATCTATATTCTTTTGTTCAGCCATAATATCGAAAAGTTGAATAAATTTTTAACGGGTAGAAAGGTTCGGAGAGTTGCGACGTAAGCAACTACTGATACGGGACTAACTATTCGAGCGTATAGGCCGTCAAGGGACGCTCAGGGCGGAGACAGAAGCAGCCAAGCGTGAAGCCGGCCGAAGATCGGGCGGTCCAGAATCCTCAGTTGAGTGTAGTAGCTTGTGAAATTGACTCTTTTTATACAAGTGGCGCAAAGTAGGTGGGCGTGAATTAGGCGCACTTTACGGCAACTTACTTTAGGGCCAGTACACTCTACACTCACATATCTCAACTTCTTAAACCTATAGATCCTATAACATGGGCAGCCCTAAAAACCTTACAATCTCTCGCCATGTAACCTTACAACAGTGTTTCCAATTTTTACACTTTCTCCCGCCCTACACTCTACCATATTCCCACCTGCGGTTTTCTCACCTAACTTTAACCTTCATACCCACTTCTTATCGCTTCATTACAATATTCAGCCACTCTCACATAACACACATCATAACTCAGTACCTTGTCATCTCATTGTAACCTGTGTACACTGTTTTCTGTCACATGGCTCCTCAGCAGCCCTTTCTCATTTCACTCTCCCGCACTTCACTACATCCTCTCACACTTATGAATCTTCCTCACGCTGCATCACCACCCTTTCCTTATTCTTCGCCTGCTCTCCAGTCGTCTTCTTCTCCAATATGCCCGTGACGCCCATCTCTCCTGCTAACTCGTCCCATTGCCAAATAGTTTCTCCCACCTTAGCTTTCTCTCGTCTCAGCTGGACCTCGATCCCCAACCACTCCGTTCTACTCTTTTCTTTCGTCAACCATTCCTGGACCTCCTCCTCTCTTTCCGTTAAATCATCTTTGATCCACAGACCCGAACCTTTTAGCTTCCCTTTCATATCCATTAATTCCTTTTTATTTTCCCATGTCTTCAGCTGCAGGGTCATCCCGCCATCCACTTTCCATGAGTTCTCGATTTTGCCACTACTTTCGTGTGCACTGCCAGGCACCCCACGACATTTGTCAGCTCGTCTTCTCCCTTCCTTATTCCCAGAACTCTCACTCTCCTTTTCTTTTTCTCCCTCCCCTCTCTCTCTCTATCTCGCACTCTTTCTTTGACAATTTTCTTGGAGGGTCCCACCACGTCCCGTCCTCTTCTTCAGTCTGGCAGCTTGCCTCCTTCCTCTCTATTTCTCTATTAACCGTTTCTTCTTTCAATTCCAGCCGCTTTAGTTTTTCCTCCCACTTCTGCAACATCTCTTCAAGTCTTCTCCTGTCATTGTCCCTCTACATTCTAGCTCGTGCTCTCTCTTTTTCCCAGTCCTGTCTCATGTCCTCCAAAAGGCGCTCCTGCTGCTTACTTATTGCTTTCACCATTCTCCACAATTCTTTCCTTACCTCCCCACTTTCTTCCACCTGGTCCTTAACTACTCCCATCTCTTTTCCTTCTGAATCCATCAAGCCCTTGTCCCTCTCTCTTGTCTTCTTCTACCCTTTCTTTCTTCTACTCGGTCCCGCTGTGCGCTGCTTTCCTCTTCAAATCCAGTCAAATTTCAAATTTCGCGCCTCACCACTGCTTTCCACTCTCTCCACTTGGAGGCGCTGTCACCTTTCTCCTCGTTTTCCGAACTTCCGGTTCGCACCTAACCTTTCTTGCCACGTGCCACTTTTTCTCTACCCCATTTTCACCTTCACCGTTTACTTTTCTCTTCACCTTCACTTTCACAGTAACACCGTCACTTTTTTCGCCTAATCACCTCACCCTTGTACTTCTCCTTGCACTTTTCTCTCCATACACCGTCCAAAACCTCCCTTGCACAGCGCACACCTATTTGTAGCAGCTGATACTCCGCTCGTGACTTAAATCAATACGCCTTATGGTGTTTATGGGTTTACACGACAGACACGTAACGCGAGTAGTAAGAATTTCGAGCTCAGAGACGTATGGGCCGCCGAATAATCAAAATACATATTATAAATTTTAACCTTATTCCTTTTTTCCCCCTTTTTTTCAATTCCTCAGTCCCTGCAGACACCCCTTTCTCTCCCTTAGCATCCCCTAACTTTTCGAGAACCACCCTTGAACCCTCGAAAGCCCAGGACTCCTGACCATGAACTCCCCCGATTACTTGCCAACCTAACCTCACTTTCCCTATCCAGCTAGATACCACCTCCCACCCACGCTGAAACTCACTTTTTATCACCCCAATTCAGCCCACACAACCCTACTCACCTCCTCGGCTTCCACCCTCACACTCCACTCACACCTTCCACACAAATTCCGTAAAATTCTCTCTCCACCTGTCACTAAACACGTTCTCACTTCCGCCACCAACATGCAAGTCCAATTTTAACCTTATTTATGATAGCCTACGGCCTCAAATGTGCGTCAAGGATCGAAAAATAAGGTAGTTATTGAACTGTTACCTGAGCTGATTAATGCATACTAAAACAAGGCAGAAGCTGCTGGAACCAATATCTCCTTTGGCTCATTTTCTTATCTTCATTAAAGTTTTATGAATACTTATAAATGCCAAGTTATTATCATGAAATGTTAGGGATCTCATATTGAGTTACTTCGATTGGAGTTAATCTTCAGTAACATTGCAGGTTCTAATTTAAAAGTAAAGTTACAAAACAAGCCTATTGAATAATTGACTGGTTAGGTGCAATAATGTTGTTCTTATACATTAACACCAAGTTCAATGAGACTCCACCATTCAATACTTTTTAATTTCTGCGTGCAACCCGAATGAATTTAAGTTATAATTCTGATCGCACGCAAGGACTGAAAATAGGAATGGGTGATACTGACAAAAAGAATCGCTACTTGAGTAGTATCAATACTAAAGCAACCTTACTACCGAAACTTTCATTGATGGTGAAAAGGGAAAGGAGAGAGGTAATAGGTGGTCGAAAACGTCATTCTCTCTCTCTCTCTTCCTTTTACACGTGGAGTATCGATGAGAACCGCTACCCGCCAAAAATTATCGATACATCGACCTCCTAAGTATGGGTATCAAGAATCGAAGTGTCAAATATTTTGTGCTCGATACTTAAAGTATCGCAACGGTATCGCCCATCCTTAACTGAAAAGTATTTATTTACTTACATAAAACAGAGCCGTGGCGATACGATTTCCAACGTTTATGTCGAAAAATCGGACGTCCTGAAAAGTTTTAAAGTTATTATTGTATCAAAAAGGTATTAGCTCGGCGTACATTTTAGTTCATCCATAATTCACTTACGCTAAAGTAATCATGGTGTGGTACATAAAGGCCTCCGATGCCGTAATAAGCAACTAGCAGTGGCTCGGCTGTGTCGATTGACAAACCTGTCATTTGCTCCACTCGACGATTCAGAAGCTTTACGTGTCTATTTTCTCCTGTAATCGCGACACTTATAGAAGTTCTATCTTCCGAAAATGTCTCTCTGCCAGCGGTAGTATTTACTACTTTTGCTCTTTGTAACTGCAGAAAGAGGAATATGCTTATTCTTGTTTTTGCTAAATAATCAAATCGTTTTGGAGTGTTCATGGTATGTAACACTTGTGACGGGATATTTTATACCCGTCACTTAAAATCAACCTGAGTCGGGAATCGGAAGCTTTAAAATATAAACCGCGATGAGACGATAAAGCTAGTGTCAGCATTTGAAGCCATTACCAAGGAACATTCAAGGCACTTTAAAAAAAATGTATTTACTTTTGTTTTTTCTTTAATATTTCATAATTTCCTTTGGAGTCGAATCTTTCAGTGAAAAGTATCACACCAGAAGGGAGTGCGATATTAAATTCGAATTTAGGAATCTTTCCCGCTCGACCTAACTGGAGGCCGCCACCATCCGGTCAACCAAGACCGCAGCTGGACAAAGTCGATGGAAAACACGGAGACCCGTGCTCTCAACGAGACAGTAAACTCTTGTTAGATAGAATATCTGTTCCCAAAGTACCACCCAACCAGGTTTCATGGATATTTAACATTTGTGTATATAAAATATGTCGGTCACATGAACTCTGCAGAATTAAAAAAAACTGTTCCCAACGGCACTATGAGCATGGCTGTAGGGTTCTACAATCTCACTCATTTTTACAGGTACATAAATATAACAGACAAAATGCGTTTTTGGCCTTTTTTGAATCCAATTTTCTGAAAAATCTTAACGTGCTTTTCTTGGGGGATTCTAAATCAGCGTCTAAAAACTTATCGAATACATCATCCATTCTGGATTCACGAGAAAAGGTAATTTTTGCAGGACAGTGAATTTAACCAAAAAAAAAAGAAATGTGCTCTTAATAAAGACTTGAATATTACCGAGATACCTTTTTGTTAAAGAAAAATTAAGAAGATATGTAAATGTTTCACGAACCCGGGGCTTTGAAAATCTTTTCAGAGTCTCTATTTCCTCTTCGTAAATTACATCGTGGTATAAAACAATTCTAGGGTCCAGATATGCTTCTTCTTCTTTGAAAGGTGCAATTTTCAGAAAAGGAATACTATGATCGACGTATCGGCATTTCAATTTTTTCTGGATATCCGCGGTCAATAATATTTCTCCACTGCAGAGCCTTTCGTAGCTTGTGCCGGCATACTCAGCATACTAAAAATTTAGCACATAATGAATATAAATTTTCCATCTTTACCAAAAATGTGAAAAATATCTGAGTTACTTATATCTATATATATATATAATTGGAAAATGGGTGCAACAACCACCACAAGGTCCCACTGGGAGCAATTGACATCTATGAAAATTACACCGGCTCTCAGTAGAACCGCGGTAAATCATACCTATGGCCACGTCTCACGACCGTGAGATGAGTGGTTACAGGGCGCGATGAAATTACAACGACAGGGCGATGAAACCCTCGTATGACCTTAGCTCACGGAGGTTACAAATTAGTCATAGCTTCCAACCTCCAAGAGCACTGATTACAAGGACAACCATTTTAACCGAATATTCTTCGTACAGTCTCCGCAGCGCCCCTGTAAGCTCTCCATAATTTTCTTCCTGTTCCTTCTCCACAGTTGTGATATTGTAGTTGTCCGGAGACGAGAATTCGATCACGAATATAGTTCGTTTCTCGAAGTCCTGAAGAGCGATGTCAGGCCTCGAGTGTGCAATGGAGACCGCTATTCGAAAATCGTAGTTCCAGAAAATTCATCAGTTCTCGTTCTGGGTAATTGAATCTACGTCGTTCTTGCGGGAGATGAACACCTGGATAGTTTCAGTTCTAGGTACTCAGCGTGTGCATGACACGCACTCAACCTATCGCTGGTTACTTATTGGCCTGAAATGAGGCTACGTTATACTAAGACGGAAATGACACCGCCCTGGCAAGCGTAAAATGAAACCCTATGTACCTGAATTAAATCCGGATGATTTAAGAAAAGCAAACGTTAGCTACATCCACAATCACTTATATTCTACATTTCTATAAAAGTTTGCGTGCATTTTCTTGTCAAGACTGTTGACGGAAATTTGTGATCTCTGCTTTTTTAACTTGGGCTTTCAGAGGTGAGGCATCTAAATGGAGTAATGCACATTCCTCACTTCTGATGTTAAGATTTAGGCTAAGGGTCTCGGCCGCCTATTTCGCGAATTTGTAAAGGAATGCTCCTTTGCCAATCATCTCGTGATTCCTGACCATTTTTTGGAGAGAATGTCTTGCAATTGCGATTATGTGAGCTGTACCCAGGATAATTCGATTATAAAGACATTGAATATTTAGAAGTATGCGCCTGCCTTGACGGCATGGCAAATGCAATCGCGAAACGGACGGATAGTTATGCAAGCTCTTCTGCATTTGCATGATCACACACGTGGCAATGTCGAGAGTCGCAAGCTCGTGCTTCGCTCATGGAACTACCTCAAACAAGTAGAGTGAAACCTGGACTG
This sequence comes from Andricus curvator, assembly GCA_932195095.1. Lineage (NCBI taxonomy): Eukaryota > Metazoa > Arthropoda > Insecta > Hymenoptera > Cynipidae > Andricus > Andricus curvator. The sequence continues at coordinate 9,434 of CAKNYM010031819.1, forward strand.
CAAGCATGTTAGTCAAAGATCTATTTTTCAACGCCAAAACATTAAAAGACCAAATCTGTCGAAGGAAAGGCTTGTATCTGCTTCGAAGTGCCTCTTTTACTGATGTTATATCTTCAATGCAGCTCTCAGACACACCAAGCTATAGTTAAGTCTCTCCAGCGTCAAGATGTCTAATATCACTTATATCCACGAGCTCAAAGTTTTCGGGAAGGTCAGCAATTCGTCCTCTCTTCAGATAAATCTTGGCACATTTGTCCAATCCAAAGTCCATAGCAATCTCTCCTGTCTACTTCTCGATGACATTTGAAGCACTGAAGCTACCTGCTGCACCTTTTTTCGAGCCACGTTGTTCGTACATCTCTTCCCACAAATCTATAATTCTTCGAACAATCCTTTCGTTCAGAACTGCTATAAAGATCTTATACAGCGTGTTCAGACAAGTTATTGGCTTGTAGTTGCTTGCGTTGGACAAATCGCCTTCCTTTGGTACGAGTACAGTGCGTCCTAACACCAGCGACTGCAGAATGAGCGTCTACAAATTTAAGGATGAGATGACGATGCGAGCCAGATATTGGTGTGCAAAAGAAAACTTCTTTCACCAGAAGTTCTTGATACCATTTGGTCCTGCAGTGAAGAAGTTTATCGTGCCCCTCAGTGCTTTCTTTACCTCTTCGGCAGTGATTGATGGACATTCCTCCTTAAATATTATGAGCTTCTCGCGAAGCTCCTTCAAGCGGATGAGGTAGGTAGATTGATTTTGCAAAGACCGTTGCTGAACCTTCTGAAGATCTAGGTGTTTCTGGCATAACAGAGTGTGTATGCGCGCCATTATGCATCTGCAAACAGGGGGAATGGTAGCATCGTAGCTATCCAGCAAGTCATCCCTGAGTCAATCCGTCCTCTCAATAGTGTGAGCATCCCGCAGTTACGTCGTCATGTTTCCATCCAAATTTTTGAGTGCTCTGCGCGTTTGATCTTTTTGAGCCGCATCTACAACAGGGTTTAGTGGTGTAATTGTAGTTCTCACAAGCAGCTAGGGAAAGCGTTCACCTTTCCTTGCAGCGCCCCTCATTCAAGGATAAGGCTGCATACATTAGGAGGTCACCCGGTATTCTAGAGTCACCGCTGAGGGACAGCTCACCCAGGTTCCGTTCAGCTACCAGCATAATTTCTACGGTTCAGCTTGGGTGTTTTTTCTTTGGAAACATCCAAGGACAATTGTGCACGAATACTTATTAAGTATTGTAACCGTATTCAGGAGATATCCTTGGTACATGGATCCTCTATCCATAATCCGAGGACACGTCTGGTGGCTTTTTCGTAGGCCCTCAGTTTCGATTTTAAAGGGACTGAAATGAACTGACGAGTATAGATAGATATAGAAGTATAGATCTTACATTGGCTAGATAATTGACGTCACTTTCATCCGCTTTCTTCTTAATCTCCTCGTCATCATTAATGGAACTTTCCTGAGTCGTAGCACTGAGAGTTTGGCCCACCTTTCCTATAAATACATAACAAATAAATCTAATGAATATTAATAAATTTATGTGTAACGGTTATAAGCTATTCAAGGTCGTATTTTAATAGAAAAAGTTAAACAAGTTCCCAGAAAAATAAATCTGATAATGTACTATGAGCTCTTAATCGGATTATGTGAAAATTTCAGTAAAATATTTCTGCTTCGCTTGAATAAGCTATCAAAATTCAAGGTACTTATATGGAAATATTATTTGCTATTGCATTAAAATTATAGGCGAAAAAGATTATTTTTAATTATAGGTTCCAAAAGATACTACTACAAATTACGTATTGCTCGGCCGTATTCCTTGGCATAATCTTCAATATGCCTGTAACAAAAAGAACTCTTTTGTGTAAAAAAAAAGTAAATTTGAAGATTTTTTTTTGTTTGCATGCAATATTATCATTGGTGGACGTTACAAAATTTGTTTGTAAATTTATTCATCAAACAAGAATAATCAAAACTGTAGAATTACATTTATTTAATATATTTTACTTTTCCGCGAAATATCACAATTCACGTATTTACTCGAAAAGCAACGAAATATTTTGATAATTTTGAACCATTTTTTTACAAATAACAAACATTGTATAGGGATAAAAAAAGTTTGTTTCTGCTATATACGAGATCTGTCTCGAAAGTATCCGACCTTGTGGTGTACCAGGAGTAAGATTCAATTCTGGTCAATGGTGATGATATCCTCCAGCGATCCAACCACTTTCGGAAACACTTCTCAAAGTCACCATCCAGAAATCACAGAGATTATGTGTCTCGTAATCGCTTTAGAATTTTTTGATATTGCTGTTTGTCTACCGCCTGACCTTTTGAAGCGTATTCTGGGGGACAACACCTTCTTAGTTCTACATTTTGATGTATTTTTCCCCATGTGGGCCTGCCAAAACGAGGATAACTAATCACTGGATTACGACCACTTTTAAATCGCCTAAACACTCTTTAATTTAAGTATCACTCATAGATTCACCACCTTTTTTGAATCATGATTGTTTCTCACAGAGGTCCCGTCTTAATGGTACATACTTGTTCGTCACAATAGTACAACTAGGTACAAATTTAGAACACAGGGTTGAATACTTTCCTGGCAGAACTCGTATAACAGGTAAGTCATTGTTTGGTCATTTTTTTCCGTTAAGGTCGATCCGAATTTATGCTTAGGATGTGAGAATAAATTTAGATTTGGTTAGAAATGATGAAAAGAAAATTAATAATAGCACGATTTGTTGTGTAAATAAAAAATTAAAAAATTTCTCATTACAGAAGTTGTGTAAAAAAATTTGGTGACTTACTTGGTTGATGAATCAACATCGGTCATTTCGGTACAGACGAGAGACATCAAAATAGCATAGATGTGTATGAATAATCTAGCCATTCTAATAATATTAGGAATAGTTTCATGAAGAAAATATTATCCAAATTAACAGGTAATCTTATAGAGATATAATGAATTCGGGTGAAATTTGCAAGGCACCTCTCACATTTTACATAACTGCGAAAAAAAATGATCAGAATTAGATCAAACTGGAGTATGTTATTATTAAATATTTAATAAAAACGCCGTACAAATTTCGGCGAAAGTTTCACTGAGGTTAGGAGAAGAATTCTGACGTCAATCACTGTGTCTGTAGGCTAAATATTATCAAGGCAAGGTTTAAAATGTCTGTCAATCTGTCTGTAGTCTGTAGTCTGTAGGCACGATAACTTTCGAAAGACTGATAAAATTGGATCGAGCTTTGGCACACGCTTTAAAGGCAACAAGTTCGTTAGCCAGCCATTTTTGAACTACGGTTCTGGCTTTATCCATCGAAAATATTTTTGAAGAAATAAAAAAAAACACGCGTAACCGAAAGAGATGCGGTGCTCAGTAAAGCGTGACAAACAGCCTGACGGCCGCACTCTCAACGCCTTAGTTGCATGAGGTTACGTCATACGTCGATATGCAACGTAAATGATTCATGCAGCCCTGCCTGTTTATGTTCGGAGTCCCTGGATTTGTGTTGAAGGCCACTGCGGACCATGCCCGAAACCGTGCACAAATCCAGGTTCCAGTGTAATTCTAATTACATTTTTTTTAGTTAGTTTTTTCATGGATTTGAGATAAAAGAACTGAGAGCTACGAACGTTTTCAGAATATAAATTACATAATAAAGAACAGCACGCATTAATTGGGGTGTGTATGCATATATCGAAATTTCGGTACAAACAGTCCAAGTCGTAATTCGAAGTTATTCGTATCAAAATTTGTATTTTTCAAAATCTCCCGATATACACATCATTAGTATTTTTAAATAATAATTGTCTATACTATAGAGAAGTATCTCTCATTAAGTAAAATTGAATATAATTTGGATATTTAAGATCACGTACCTTTCTGATTTTCAATTGTTTTCTCAAAGCACTCTAGTTTCTTCAAAACAGAAACAAAGGGAAGTGTGTCAATATGCATTGTGCTGTATGCTGCATTTTATCGGATCGAAGCACGTAACTGCGACGCAGCAATTAAAAAAATTATCAAACTCGTGACTTTGGTCGAGATTGGAAATTCTTTCGAAGCAAGTTCATAATTTTATTTTATTTTTGTATCGTCGTGTATCGATGTATTTTGATGCGCTGTTTGCAAATATTGCCACAAAAATACCTACAAATTCCGTTTAAGAATAACTACCCTCATTCAAGGTTTTTTTCAAGTTTTAAGAGCAAATGGTATTATATAAAATATCGTCTTAAAATTTTAGAAACTGAAGGAAAATAAATCAGTAAACATATGCCATTATATATCTATGAGCTAATATGTCATGGTCATTATATACCTATTACGTGGAAAAAGTCCCTCTTCTCCTTCTTGATGCATAATATACTATATTCCAAAAATATTAGTTTCCAAATTATAATTTCATTTTGTTGTACAATTTCAAAAATTTATCACGAAGAATTTTATATATTATCAAATAAACAATATTACCGCGTAGAAAAAACAGGAATAAAAGAACAAAAGCCTCTCTGCGAACCAACTTTATGCTGCGAACAGAATGTATTCGATGCGAACGGTATGTATTAGCTGCATACACTTATATATTATTGTTAGTAATTAATTAGTTTTAGTATATTAACTGCTAGTTACATTTTTTCAGATTGCTAATGCTATGACGGCCTACTTGGTAATTATAATTCAATTTGGAAGCTTTAGTTCTTGCTGATAAGAACAAATTCTTATAACACATCTTTGAATACATCTTCAAAGTTGAACATTATAATGAAAATTATTTTACTTAAAAAAATATATATTCTTCATTCATTTGTATATTATAATCTAGAGCAGAACAATGAAATCTAAAAATCATTGTGAATCATGCAAAACTTACTTGGTAAATTATAGGCAAATTAAAAAAAAAATTACATTTTACGGGAGGTAATCAATTTAATTTATAGAAATGTAAGTTTATCATGCCGACGTTCACTATAAATTTATAATGAAGAACCAGGTACTAAGAATCAACAATAAAAATCACCCTATAGTATTATTTGTATACTACGGCGCGAAGTAAGAAGTATACAAAATAAGTTAAAATTTACTTCATAATTTCCAAACAGTGATTGGTTTGTAGTTCCCCTTTGATGAAGAAAATCATATTACTTTTTAAAATATTCACCTTTCTTATTTCATTACCGTTTGTACTATGTACTCTGTTTTATTTTTTTGAATTTTTATTGAAAGAACCGACCTATCTTTTCCAAAAGAAACTTAAGCAGCGATAATTTTCAACTTTTTGTGGATAATAACGTTCAAGGGTTTCAGGGATTTCAGAGCATTTAGTTAACTCAAGGAATTTAAAGTATTTCAAGAATTGAGAACATTGAAAGAATTCAGGGCATTCAGCATATTCAAGGTTTTGAAAGATTATAGAAAATTCAAGACATTTTCAGAGATTTTAAGGAATTAAAGGAATGCGGTATCATGCCTGTCGAGCGAGTGCCATTCTAGAAAATTGCACATCACCGATATACAGGGATGCTTTTTAAACTATTAACCAGTGAAAACTTGGTACCTCCAAAAGCACCGATGATCAGAACGACTATCTTGAAAGAATATTCTGGGTATAACCATCGCAGCTCCCACATAAGATTTTTTTACCTCTCTTCCTTTCCATTCTCCTTGGCTGTTTGTCATCTGGTGCCGAAAATTTGATAACGAACATGGTTCGTTTCTCGAAGTCAAGTGGAACTATTTCAGGTCTCGAGTGCGCGACAGAAACAATTGTCGAGAATATGTAGTTTCAGCATATTCGACAATTCTCATTCTGGACTAATATCGTAAGAGTGCCAGAGATGGTAATAAAGCACTCTTAGTGCCGCATTATGCCTTTGGATGTGCATCGTTCCCGCGTGAGTTGAACAACCAAATTGCATGTGTCCTGGATGCTCGGGGTGTGCATGGCACGATCTGCAGTTATCATCAGAAATGTCTTGACTCAAAATGTAGCCTTCCGGAGTGAGTACTCGAGATGAAAAATGTTTGATGCATTTTTCTCACCCCTGATATTGAAGTCAAGGCTACGTGTTTCAGCAATCAGCAGCCTGCTCCGCTCCTTTGTACAGAAGAAACGCTTTGTGGCCTACTGCTTCGTGTTTCCTGACCATTTTAAGGAGAGGGTCTGGTTCATTTGCAACTGTATGTGCTGCACCCAGGATGATCTTATTGTGAATACATTCGAGATTTAGTATTCCGCCACCGCCTTGAAGGCGTGAGATGTAAAATCGCGGAACGGGCGACTTAAGGTGCAAGCACGTTCACGTACATAACCTTTTGTGACTCGGTGTCGAGGAATCTGAGCTCGTCCTTTGTCCACGGAACCACTTCAAATGAATAGAGAAGTATCGGGACGTCAAGCATGTTGGTTACAGATACTTTGTCCCTCGCGGACAGTTCTAAAGACCAAATCTGTCGGATAAGACGTTTGTATCTGCATCGGAGATCATCATTTACAGACGTTACGTCCTGAATGCGACTCTGTGGCACGCACAGATGTGTACAGGTCTCTCCAGCGCCAATGTGTCGTATAACGCTGATGTTGACGACCTCAGGGTCCTCGGAAATGCCAGTGAATTGTCCTCGCTTAAAATGAACCTTGGCGCATTTTTCTAACCCAAAATCAACTCCAATTTTCCAAGTGTACTTCTAGACAATCGTTAGAGCTAGATTTAGTTGCTCTGCATTTCTAGCATAGATCTTGAGATCATCCATGTAAAATACATGAGTGACCTTATGCTTTCGATATCCAGGATTGCTGCAGAAGTACCTTTGGGAATCGCGAAGTACGAGATAGTGGAAATAGTGTGAGACAAAAGAGGAGAGGGCTCATGGTGTCGCCCTAAAAAACGCCTTTCTAAAAGATGACGTTGTTAGCTGTCACACGATGTTATCCAGATGAGATAGTAAATCTGGTTCTTCAAAGGGCATCAATATCTTTATGCACCTCACTATGTATGGATGAACCTTTAAGCTTTCCAATAGATGATAAAGTCTATAGGAGGTTGAATCGGAAGCTTTCCGATCTATCGATGAGCAGATCGTACATATCTCGCAACACAGGTGCGATGTTCGAAGAATCCTAAGATTTAGTGTAGCTTAAAGATCTTATACATCGTGTTCATATGAGATATTGGCCTGTAATATTTGGGATCCGATAAGTTGCTCTTCTTCCGGAGGAGCAGTATACGTCCGTCCCCAACCACTCCAGAATAGACTCTTCCGACTTTAGGTATGAGGTGTAAATGCAGGCCAGATGCTGGTGAGTTGAAGAAAATTTCTTGCACCAGAAGCTCTTGATATCATCTGGTCCCGGAGCGAAATAGTTATTTATGTTTCTTCATATTTTTTTCACCTCTCCAGAAGTGATAGATGGGCATTCCTCCTCAGGTTTATGAGAGCATTGCACAGCTCCTTAATGCTATTTCTATTCTTTGCGTTTTCCTTCAGTGGATGCTAGACTTCGTAAATTTTTCTCCACAATACCTCGACATCCCCTAGTTTGGGCGGGTGATCTTCAGTAACTGCAGGGTGTAGGAAGAGTCGAGAAGGGTCAGAGAAAAACAGTTCATTTTATCTGACCCACCTCTCTCGCTGCACTAGACTTCTCCTAGCGTCAGCTAGTACTTGTATTCTGTCAGAAATATGCCATATCCTAGCAGTGAACTTCCCGCCAGATGTTATGTGGTCAATCAAACACTAAATGCGGGACGCGTATTGTTTTGCCCAGCCTATCTTTGTACTGAGTTGATGTATGCGCCTTTTCGATTCTTCGGAAAAATCTCCACGAAGCGCGTCGTCCAGTTCAGATCTTTGGGCTTGGGAGAAACCTGAATGTTGATATTTCTCCTGCCTGTCCGCGTTCGTTCTGGCTGCGATAGAGTAGGCGCTCCGCTTATATGACCCCATTTCCGGAGTTCAGCGGTACGGTTTCGCACCAGTTGGTGCGAAAAGTGCGAGAGTTCTGGGTGTTTCTGGCACCACATAGCATGCAGTCGCGCCATGTAACTTTTTTGCTCAGGGGCCATGCTGGTATCTTAGCACTCCAGCAGGTCATCCATCAATCGATCCGTCCACTCAAAAGTATTGAGATCTTGCCGGACAATCGTCTTGACTCTGTTTTGATTGGCTTTCCTAACTATGTTTGATGTTATCATTGTTGTTCTCACGAGCCGCTAGGAAAAGGCTTCGTCCGCCCTTGTAGAGCCCCTCATGCGAAGATAATTACTATATATTCTGGTAGATCGTCTGATTTCCCAGAGGTTGAGACGCCACTCTCTGGTACCATGCAGACTTAGGCACGACTAGTTACGCCTTCTTGTGGGGTTTTTTCCTTCGGGACCATCTCTGGACCATTGTCCGTGATTGCCTATTCAGTTTGTAGCCATATTCAGCAGTAACCCTCGGTACAAAGATCCTCTGCCCGCAACCCAAGGACGCGTCCGGTAGCCTGGTCAAAGGCTTTCCGTCTCGGCTCATAAAAAAACCGCACTAAACTGAATATATGTGAGAATTTGTAGGCTCCGGAAGCTACGATCATGGTTCTTTAAAAGCAACCAATCCCGACGCAACTGGAACGTGTACGTCATCCGCTTCTGCTCCTTCTGTCCTAGAAGGTAAGCAAGAGCGGGAAATTTACGCGAGAAAACATCGGGCAACACTGTTCCTTGGAGTCAGGTCTCTAGCCGCAAATGATCTTACGCGGCAGACGGGACAGTTAAAGATGAAATTTCACCTCTGGATACTTTTTTAGAGCTACCAATCTTTGTGGAATGTTATGAGGAACAGTGTTGACGGACCAGATGAAGTGATCCCAGAAGAACAGCCTTTTGCATCCGGTTCGCGATGGAATGAGCCTGACGCTGGCAAGCCGGAATCTTGTTGAGTTGGGTAATAAATGAAGCTTTCATACCTCCAAGACAGCCGATTATGAGAACTACAAGATGGACTTTGAAGCCTTGGTAGAGCCTGCTTAGCTCGAAAAGAAGTGCTTGATATTTCGCCCGTTTTTCTTCCTCCTTTGCCGTGATATTACCATCGGCTGGTGCCGAGAATTCAATCACGTAAATGATCTTGTTCTTCAGATCTTGGAGGACAATATCAGGCTTCGTAGCACTGATACGTTGAGTGGTCGAGAATGAGAAATTCCAGTAGATCTTACACTGAT